>JAQPZZ010000111.1:0-30302 GCA_028416715.1 Fusarium multiceps | reverse complement strand
AATATTATTTCCTATTTAGGGTAGGAATTTAGTTCTACTTTATCTACTTTTAATAAGGAATTAAAAGGTTATATTAAGAGCTTTAGGACTTTTTCCCTTACTTTTAATATTTAGACTTCTATTTCTAATAAAGCTTATTTAGAGGTTATTATTTCCTATATTACCCCTAAATCTTAGCCTATTTATAGGCTAATTAGTAAGTAATTTTTTATTTTTTTTTCTATTTAAATTAAAAGCTAATTTATTTTATAGGCTTTAAAGAATTAGAGGAAGCTTATACAGGGGCTTATATTTATTATAAGCTTTTTAAATCCTTTAAAAATTATCCTTTAGTTATTTTAAAGAATATCTTTAGGTAAGTTTTTTTATATTTTTTATTAATTTATTTTACTAATTTATTTACTTTTTTAGTACTACAAGAGATAATGCTACTACTAATAACCAGTTTTTGAAGTCTTTTAAAGTAAATTATAAAAATTACTTTAAAAGTAGCTTTAATAATGATATAAGATGTATTAGTTATATTTTAAACCTTATTATTTAAGATATCCTTAAGGATTATTTAGCTTCTAAAAAATCTGATTTTTTCCTATCTAATTATATAGATAGTCTAAAAGAAGAATTAAAATTAAAAGAAGTAAATATAGAGAAATCTACTAGTAAGTTATTTTTTTATTACTTATATAAATTTTTTTACTTCTTATATATTTTAAATAAGTCTTTTTTTAACTAATAAATTTTTTATAGGTCTTATTTCCTAGCTATAACGCATTTTAGCTCTTATTAAATATACCTATAAGATTAATTCCCTTTTAAAAGAGGGTATCTTAAGAAGTAAGACTATAAGATCCCTTCCTAAGGATTTAAAAAAAACCCTTATTCCTTTAGGTATTTTTTTATTTTAACTTATTATTTTTTTCCCTATATAATATATATATAAATAACTAACCTTTTATTTTTTTTTAGATAATATAACTAGGTAGAATTCAACTTTTAAGATAATTAATATAGCTCTTTTACTAAGAGGGCCTATTAATTATATTTTAAGAAATACCTCTAATATTAAATTTAAGGAAATTAGCTTATCTAATACTAATTAGGAAGCCCTAGGCTATTTAAAGAGTATTTTTTTACTATTTAGTAAGCCTATTATTAAGCTATAAGGAGAGGTTTTTATAACTATTTCCTTAGCCTTACTTTATATTTTTCAGCTTTATAAAGGTTTAAAAAACCTAAAACAAGACTTTAAAATTAAAGCTAGGTAGCCTAATAAGGTAAATATATTTTATTATTTTTTTATATTAATTACTAATTTTTTATAGGAATTTCTAATAGCTTATTCTTAAGCTATTAAAAAAGGGCTTTCTAAGCTTAGAAAATACTTTCCTATAAGGCTTACTAGAGAGAATTTAAAGGAATATAAGTAAGTAATTTATTTTATATCTTTAATATTAAATATAGGAGAAAATACTAAACTTTTTAATTTAAATAGGGTTTTTTTACTTTCTATTATTTTAGATCCTACTTTTAAATTAGTATATTTTCACCCAGGGGGTCTTTTATATTACTATACTACTATAGCAGAAGATATAAAAAATCTATTTACTAAAGAATACAAATAGTAAGTTTTTTCCTATTTAATATATAGAAAAAACCCTTAATTAATATTTTATAGCTTTAAGGAATTACAAGAAAATACTTATTAGCTAGCTAAAGGGTTAACTAATAAGTTATATCCTTTTACTTTCTCTAGTTAATCTAGGGTAGTTAATTTAAACCCTAATTATAACTTAGAATTATATCTTAGTTATACTAGCCTTATTAAGAAATATAACTTATATTTAAGGGAAGAAACCTATAATCTACTAGTAAGTTATTTTATTATATTAGTTTTCTATTTTATTTTTCTTATTTATTTACTATTTTACTATTAATTAATTTAAAATAGAAAAAAACTAATATAATTAATATAGATTAGTCTTACTACTTAGTAAAAAGCTAATACTTTTCGTTATCCTATTATTACTATATTAGCTAAACGCTATTTAGCTATTCCTACTACTTCTACCTCTATTAAGAGGATTTTTTCTATTTATAGTAATATTATTATAAAAAACTAGTTACAAATTGGATTACAATTAGTTAAATAGCTTATTTTACTAAAAAGCTAGGAATTATAGGATATTAAGGGCCTTAAAAAGGAATTAATTAATAGATTAAATAAGGAAATTAAGGAAATACCTAAAGAAAGTCAGGACCTTCCTATTTTAGAAGAAAATCAAGATAAAGATTAATTCTAAAGCTAGTTAAATACCCCTCTTAAGATTAGTACTAATTTTAGTAGTAATCTAGGTAAAGAGCTAGATTAAATAGCTTAAAGTATCCTTTTTTTCCTTATATAGATAGTTAAAAAATAAAAATAAACTAATATATTAAATAAAAAGTAAAACCTATATTACTATAATTTTTCTTGATTTTTTTATCATTATATAGCTATTATAATACTACTATTACTTTTCTTTTTCTTTTTAGGCTTAATTAGAGCTTTTAGTAAGAAAGATATCTTAAAAGTAAAATAAAACTACCTTCCTAATTAGGAAAAATCTAAAAAAACTATATAGTATAATATTAGTAAAAAGCTATATAGTAGTAATTTTTTTTTATTTTTTATAGCTATATAGCTTACTATATAGCCTAAAGTCTATTTTTATTACAGTAAAGTGCAAATTAGAGCTCTTTGTAAAAAAGATATCTTAAAAGTAAAATAAAACTACCTTCCTTATTAGGAAGAATCTAAAAAAACTATATAGTATAATATTAATAAAAAGCTATATAGTAGTAATTTTTTTATAATTTTTATAGCTATATAGCTTACTATGTAAGGAAAAGTTAATTTTTATTATAGTAAAGTGCGAATTAGAGCTCTTTATAAAAATAGGTTTATTTTAGTAAATAATATAAGAGTTATAAGGATAAAAAATCTAAAAGAATTATATAGTATATAATGCCTATAAGGCTATTCTATTAATATTTTTAATTATTATTTTCTTTTATATAGCTACTAATATAAGCTTTATCTTTATATTTCCCTTAGAAAATACCTTAAGACCTACCTTTAACTATAGTCCCTATAGTTAGACTATAGTCTAACTTAAGTTAGTAAAATTAGTAACTAGTAACTATTAGTTAGTAACTAGCTAGTTATTAATCTAGTCTTAATCCCTTGAGATTAGGGACTAATAACTATTAGTTAGTAACTAATTAGTTACTAGTTACTAATTTTACTGACTTAAGTTAGATTAAAGATTAATTAGTTATAACTCTGGTAAAACCTTAATTAATAGAAATAAAAGGCTAACTAAGAATAGCTAATATTATAAACCTTTTATCTTTTATCTTATTAAAAAGAGATATTAGCTATTATTAATTAAAATACCCTTATAAATAAGTATACTTTATACCTAATATTAAATATATAAAGCTAACTTAATTATACATAATATATTAATAACTAATTAACTAAAGCTATTAGTTATATATTATAGCTATTACTTTAGTAAACTAAAGATTAGTAAAATACTAAGTAAACTTATTAACTAAGTATTATAAAAAGTACTTAAAGATTAATTTAAGTATTACTTAAAATTATAATATATTTAAATAAAAAGTACTTACTAAATTAATAAGGTTCTTATTATAATAACTATTTTTAAATATAAGGTTATATACCTTTTAAGTTAAGTTTCTTTATAGAGCTTAGTTATATAAGCTTAAAGAAAGTAGTTTAATATCCTTTAAAATAAGCTTATAAAGAAGGATTCTAGTTATTTAACTAATAAAAGGGAATTACTTAATAAAATAAGATATAGAATATAGTAATAATAGCTTAAAATAACTATAAATTAAGTTAAAAACTACTACTTAAGATAATAAAGATACTATAACTTTTATTTACTATTACTTAAATATAATATTCTAAGTATAAATAAGCTTTATTAAAAAAGCTAAATAAAATAGAAAAAGAAATTATATTTATAACTATATAAGATCTTTCTAGTTATTTACCTATATTAAATAATAAGGTTATATAACTAGTTTCTTTTACTTAAAATTATACTTATAAGTAACTAATAATATAACTAATAATATTTAAACTAGGATTAATAAGTATAAGTAAAGTAGTAAGGCTTTAAGTATTTATACTATAAATTAAAGTATAAATAGCCTTAGCTTCTTTATAAAGGTTAGTTCTTTATAGCTTTCTAGGGATATAAAGTATAATTAATATAGCTATAGGTAATAATCTTTAAAACTACTAAATATAAAGTCTATTAATAATATATTTCTTAGGATATTTAGTAATATAATTTAAATTATAATATAAGTAATTATATCTTAAAATATAAAAGAAAACTTTATTATATTATAATTAAATAGAAAATTACTTATATAAATAAAGAGAAAGTAATATAAGATTTAAAAATAATCTTTATTAACTTATAATTAATTAACTAAAGTTATATAATTATTTTACTTACTCTTAGTTAGTAAAATACTTATAATTAGTATTAAATAAATAATAAATATATTTCTTTTATAATATAAACTTTTTTAAATTTCCCTTTTTTAGTTAAATACTTTATATAAAGATTATAATTAATTATTTTATAATTATTTTTATAAGAACTTTACTACTAAAGCTCTTAATTATATTATTAACTTAATCTTTTAAATTATTAAGCTATAACTTATAGTAATACTTTTTAATTATCTTAAGTAAGTAATTACTAAGCTATATATATAACTAAGCTTTTATAAGCTTTTTTTTTAAGTTTCATAAAATTATTAACTTCTTTTTAATCTTTTCTTTTATATTACTTTATATATAAACTATTTCTTATTACTAATTAATAAAAGCTTATAGCTAAAAGCTATTAGCTTAATTAAATTACAATAATCTTATATACCTAAATAAAGTTATTATAATAGTTTCTTAAAATTCTAAATTAAGAGGATTTCCTTAAGATAATTAGCTTTTACTTATAATTACTTAAGCTTATTAATATTATTAAGAATTTTAAAAATCTAATTTAATTTTCTTATATAAATAATTAACCTTAAGATTAATATAATAAGAGGTATTTATTAAATTTCTTTAAATAATAATTAATATTATAAGTAAGCTATAATAGTTAGTAATATATAATAAAGGGAACTAAGGTTAATTAATTAACTAAGTAGCTTAATATATTAAGTTATAAAGTAACTTATATTAAGTTAATTAAAAGTTAAAGATAAAAGAAGAAAGAAGTTACCTTATATATAATATAGTAGCTATTATAAGTTATATATATATACTTACTATTATTAGAGTTTAATAGCTAATATAATATATATACCTAACTTATTAAGATTTAACTTTACTAGAAAAGATTACTATCAATTATAGTATTAAAGATAGATTTAACTTAGGATTTATAGTTTAAAAAGAATAATAAATAATCTTTATATATAGTATTTAAGTAAAAAGCTAGAAAAACTTAGAAAAGTTAATATTATAAAAAGAATATATATTTAATATATTAAAAGTTAAAATTAAGATAAACTAAAGTTAAAAGCTTTAATTAATATATTAATTAAATAAGGTTATATAGTCTTTTAATTATACTTATAGTAATATAACTTAATAATATTATAAATAATATTATTAAGGTATATATTATTTAAACTTCCTTTTTATTTATTTAAATTTCTTTAAGTAAAATAATATATTCTAACAAATTAACTTTTTAAATATAAAAGTAACTTTTTTTAATTTTATTAAAAGATTTATATCTTATAGTACTTTAAGGATTTTATAAATATAATTATTTATATTCTTTTTTAATATTTAAAAAGATTAATATATTATTTAAATAATATACTATAAATATATCTAAGTATTAGTATAGAATCTTATTAATTGCTTATTAAAAGGTAATTAAAGTATCTATTAAGCTAAATAGTATACCTAAGTATTTAAATAGTTTAAATTTAGTTCTTAAGGTAATTCTCTATTTATTAGTTTTCTTTATATAAATTAAATTATAAGTACTCTTAATTTTAAGTATAATAAAAATCTATTCTTTTTATAAATAGTTTTATAGTTATAATAAATAAAAGTAAAGTTTTATTCTTAATTAGATAATTATTTAATTTTTTATAATTTATAATAAGTTATAGTTTTCTATTTTTTTTAATATAAATATAATAAGAAATCTAGCTAAGAATATTAATTTTTATATATTACTTTTTTATAGCTTTCTTTTTAAAATTATTTTATAATATAATAAGTTTAAGTTTATAAAGGTTATAAATCTTTTAAAAAGGTAAATTATTTAATTTAAGTATAATCTTATTCTTTTAGTATTTATACTATAATATCTTAGTATTTAATTCTTTTTTAAATAATTTCTTATAAATATAATAGTCTTATAATATATTCTTAAGTTTATTTTCTTTTTTTTATTTCTCTAACTATAACTTTAATTATGTTTCTAAGATATATAACTATATACTATAATAGTTATAATGGTTATATAATAGGAAAAGCTACTTAGCTAAGCTAAGTAAAGAAAATAATATAAGTAGAGAAGATAAACTAGTAAATAAAATAATAAAGATTATATATAGCTAGTAATAATTATACTTTTTTATTTATTTAAACTTTTTTATTTATAATATATAATATATAGATTAATTAATTATTTAAGTATATATTTTTTTAAATTGTAATCTTATTATTAATTAAGTACTATTTACTAATAAACTTAAGTATTTATTTAAAATCCTTAATATATTATATTACTAAGTAATATTATTATTTTAATTATCATTTATTTAATATTAATTATAAATATCTTATTAAATAAAAGAAAGGAAATAATTATATAACCTTAGTTAATTAACTATAACTTAACTATATTTAAACTTTATTCTACTTTTTTATTATTTATATAAGTAATTTTCTATTTAATTATAATATAATATATTTTCCTTTATACTTTAAAATATAATTACTTATATTATAATTTAAGCTATATTACTAAATATCTTAAGAAATATATTATTAATAAACCTTATATTTAATAATTAAAAGAATTATTACCTATAGTTATATTAACTATACCTTATACTTTTAAATAGCTATTAAGAACTAAACTTTATAAAAAAACTAAAGTTAATTATAGTTTAATTTATAATATAAATTTTTAAAATTTTATTACTTTACTTATACTTATTAATAAGTATAAAAGGTTTATACTTTAAAAAAATATAAGATTATATAATTAAATATTATTTATATTACTTTTACTTTATTATTTATAAGCTTAAAGTTTAATTCTTTTATATTTAACTTTCTTTAGCTTTTAATATATTACTATAGCTACTTAGCAAAGGTTTAATTATTAATTAAAGTATCATTAAGCTTTTTTAAGTTATAAAAGAGTTTATTATAGTAAGTATAAATTATAAAGCTAATATTAGTTAAATTAAAAGTTAAATAAAAAAAGATAATTAATAATAATATTATACTTATATTTTACTCTTTATTTATTATCCTCTTTAAACTATAAGTCCTAGGTTAAATCTATCTTTAATATTATAATTAATAGTAATCTCTTCTAGTTAAGCTAAATCTTAATTAGATATATATATTATATTAGCTATTAAACTCTAATAATAATAAATATATATATATTATAATAATTACTAAGCTATATATAAGGTAACTTCTTTTTTCTTTTATCTTTAACCTTTAATTAACTTAATATAATAAGCTACTTTACTTATTATTTAGTATACTAAGCTACTAATTAGTTAATTAACCTTAGTTTTTATCCTTTACTATATATTACTAATTATTATAGCTTACCTATAATACTAGCTATTATATAAAGAACCTTAACTAATAGTATTTACTTTAAAGTAATAATTACTTTATTATATAGTAAGATTAAAAATACCCTTTAGAATTATAATAATATTAATAAGCTTAAGTAACTATAAGCTAAAGTAAAAGATCTAAAAAAAACCCTTTTAAACTAGGATTTTAAGCTTATATTTTAATAATCTTATATTATATAAAATAATTAAAGCTTTATTAAGTTAATAGCTTTTAGCTATAAGCTTCTCTTACTTTATAGTAAAAGATTATTATTATTAAATTATATATAGCTTATAAAATATAATATAAATTTAAAGCTAAAAGTACTAAGAAATATAAAAAAGAAGCTAATAATAAATATAATACTAATTATTATAAATAAAACTTTTTTCCTTAAGAATATTTATATAAAATATTACTATAAATCCTAGCTTAATAGCTTAAAGGATTAGGTTATTAATATAAATAAGATCTTTAATAGTAAGATTATTATTAAATTAACTATAAAATAATTATAACCTTTATATATAGTATTTAGGTAAGGGGAGAAAATTTAAAAAAGGTAATATTATAGAAGAAATATATATTTATTTTATAATATTAACTCTTTTAAATTTTCTTTTTTTACTTAAATACTATATATAAAGTTTATAGTTATTATATACTTATAATCCTAGGTTATAACTAATATAATTATTTTCTAGTTAATTTAATAATAATCTTACTATTAAAGACTTTAATTATATTAATAACTTAATTTTCTAAGCTATTAAGCTAATACCTATAGTAATATTTTATATAAATATTCTTAAGAAAAGAGATTTTCTTTAAAGTAATTAATATTATATTTATTATTAACTTCTTTTTAATATTTCTTAGTACTTTTAACTTTAAATTTATATTATTCTTTATAAGCTATATAGAATTTAATAATAATAACTTCTTATTATAAAGTAAAAAAAGCTTATAGTTAAAAATTATTAATTTAGCTAGATCTTAGTTATTCTATATAATATAAAGTTATTAAAATATAAACTTAAAATTCTAATTTAAAGAAATCTTCTTTAGATCTTTTACTTTAGCTTATAGTTACTTAAGCTTATTAATATTATTATAATTCTAAAGGGTATTTTTAATTTTTCTATATAATAAGATAATTTTTACTTTAAAGTAAAAATTATTAATTAAAGTTCTTTATATAATAGTTAGTATTATAAGTAAGCTATAAAGTTAGTAATATATAGTAAAGAAGAAGAACTAAGGTTAATTAAGTAATTAGTAGCTTAATATATTAAATAATAAGTAACTTATTATATTAGATTAATTAAAGGTTAAAGATAAAAAAAGAAAAAAGTTACCTTATATATAGCTTAGTAATTATTTATTTATATATTTACTATTATTAAAGTTTAATAGGTAATATAATATATATACTTAACTTATTAAGATTTAACTTTACTAGAAAAGATTACTATTAATTATAATATTAAAGATAGATTTAACTTAGGGCTTTTAGTTTAAAGAGAATAATAAATAAAGTAATTATTAGTTTCTTAGCAAAGTTTATTCTTTTTAATATATTTATAATTTAAAAAAGATTAAAATTTATATTTTAATTAATATATACTAATAAAATAGATAAATACTATAAAAGATTCTTAAATATCTTAAAAATATAAAATTATATTAATAAACTTAAATATTATCTTTTAAAGAATTATTTTAAAATCTTAGTAAAGGTGTTATAAGTAATTAAAGAATATATATAACTTTAATTTAAAGTACTTTTTATTAAAAAGAAATACTATAACTTATTAAAGTTAATAAACTATTTTATTATTTAATTTTATAAATAATTTCTTTTAAAAGCTTAGCTAACTTAAGATATTATTAATACTTTCTTCTATATTAAAGTTATAAAATAAGTTTAAAAACTTATTTAAATTTCTTAAAAAGTAAAATATTAACTTATTAAACTATTATATTTAATTAAAAGAATCTTTAAAATCTATACTTATAATTTAAAAATAACCCTTTTAAGCTTAGTTGAAGTATAAGCTTATCTTAATTAAAGTTACCTATATTAACTAAACCCTAACTATTACTAATAAAGCTTTTATATATATATAAAGCTACTATATAAAGTATAGTAGCTTAACTTTTTTTCTTTCTTTCTATACTTATGCTTATACCTCTTATACTATTATATAAGTAATAAGTTAATTAACCCTTACTTATTACTATATATTATTAACCTATTATATAGTAATACTAATTAAATATTATAGTATTACTCTAATTACTAATTAATACTATAAGCTTAATAATAAAAAACTTAATAAACTTAAGATTTCAAAAGCTAAAGATAAAAATAGCTTTAGTTAGTAGTAAAAATTACTTATTAAAAAAAACTAATAAAAGTATTATTTATATTAGTTTATTTTCTTAATTAAGTAAATAAACTATATAGTTATAGAAATTACTAATAAAGCTCTAGTAATTAATATAAAGCTATAATTAATAGTATATAGTATTATTAGGTAAATTAAATAATTAAATATATAAAGTTTTAAAAAAACATTATATTTATATATTATTTATATTATATTATTACTAAAAGTTAAAGTTAAAGTTACTTAAAATTAAAAATAATAATTAGCCTTTTAGTAGTTTAATTAATCTAGGTTAGATAAAAAGTTATATACTTTTCTTAACCTTTACTATTACTGTAGCTAATATATATAACTAAGTATTATTAATAGTATTATTAATAGTAAAAAAAAAGAAATATCTATACTTATTATATAAAGCTTATTTAAAGTAATACTAAAAATTAACCTTTAAGTTCTTAGTATACTTAAAGTTAAGATAAGTAAAAAGTTAAAAACCTTAGTTATATTAATAAGTTAAAAGGTTAAATTTATTAAGATTATATTTAACTTTAAAAAGATTATTTTTAATAAGAAATATATTTTTTTATTTTCTTTAAACTATAAGTTATAGATTAAATCTATCTTTAATTATATAATTAATAGTAACCTCTTTTAGTAAAATTAAATCTTAATAAGTTAAGTATATATATTATATTAACTATTAAACTTTAATAATAGTAAATATATATATATAAATAACTATTATACTATATATAAGATAACCTTTTTCTTTTTTTATCTTTAATCTTTAATTAACCTAATATAAGCTACTTTATTATCTAATATACTAAGCTACTAGTTAATTAATTAACCTTAGTTCCTTTTATTATATATTACTAACTATTATAATTTACTTATAATACTAGCTATTATATAAAGAAATCTAATAAATACCTTTTATTATATTAACTTTAAAATTAACTTTTTATATAAGAAAATTAAACTAGCTTTTAAAATTATAATAATATTAATAAGCTTAAGTAATTATAAGTAAAAGCTAATAAGCTTAAAAAGATTTTCTTAAATTAGAATTTCAAAGAACTATTATAATAATTTTATTTAATTATATAAAATAACCTTAGTTTAATTAAGCTAATAGCTTTTAATTATAAGCCTTTATTAATTAGTAGTAAAAAATAGTATTATATATAAGATAATATAGAAAAAAAAATTAAAAAAGAGTTAATAACTTTATAAAGTTTAAAAAAAAAAGCTTATAAAAGCCTAGTTATATATATAGCTTAATAATTACCTTCTTAAGATAATTAAGGAATATTACTATAAGCTATAGCTTAATAATCTAAAGGATTAACTTAATAATATAATTAAGGCTTTTAATAGTAAGATTTTTATAAAAATAACTATAGAATAATTATAACCTTTATATATAGTATTTAAGTAAAGAACTAAGAAAATTTAAAAAAGTTAATATTAAAAAAGATATATATTTTTAAAAGTTAAAGTTAAAGTAAACTAAAGTTAAAGGCTTTAGCTAGTATATTAATTAAATAAGATTATATAACCTTTTAATTATACCTATAGTAATATAACTTAATAATACTATTAATAATATTATTAAGGTTAACTTAGAGTATAAATTCTTTAAACTTTATTACTTTACTTATACTTATTAGTAATTATAAAAACTCTATATTTTAAAAAGATATAAAACTATATAATTAAATATTACCTATACTATCTTTACTTTATTATTTATAGACTTAAAGTTTAGTTTTTCTATACTTAGCTTTTCTTAGTTTTTAATATATTACTATAGTTACTTAACTAAACCTTAATTATTATTAGAAGTATTACTATACTTTAGTAAAATATATTAAATCTTATTATAATAAGTATAAGCTATAAAGCTAATATTATTTAAGTTAAAAGTTAAATAAAAAAAAAGTAATTAATAATAATATTATATTTATATTTTAAGTTAACTTAGGATATTAAATATTAAAAGTAAAATAGATTTACTTATAAGTTAATTACTATTATTACTATAATAGTTTTTTCTTTTATATATATTAAAGAAAGATTATAAAAACTATATAACCTTTACTTATAAGCCTTTTATATTAATATAAGGTTTTTACTTTTATTAATAAGCTAATTTTATAACTTAACTAAAGTTTGAATACTATTTATTTTACTATTTCTTTATTAGTTCTTTTATTAATAATTCCTTCTTACCTTTACAATAATATAATTAGCTATATATAAAAGTCTATAGGTTCTTATAATTACTTTAGACTTTTACTTATAATAAAGACTTTTTAAGATATTATCTTTAGTATTTAAATAACTTAATAATAGCTATTAATTTCTAATTAAGTATACTATATCTTATTTTTTTATTAATAAACTTATAAAATAAAAATACTATATAGTAAAAGTAGCTCTTATTATTAAGTTATAATAGTATATTTATTATAGTTATTTTACTTTCATTTATCTCTAGGTAAATATATTAATATAAGTTAAAGTAGTAAAGTAATAAAGTATTTTAAAATACTTTAATAAGAATATTAAATACTTATTATTATCTCTTATTTAATATTATTAATCTTAGCTTCTTATTATCTTTACTTTCTTTTAATAAGCTTATTATAAATCTAATAATCTTAAAATAATTATAAGTAAATTATTATTAAAAGTTATAAACCTATAGAAAGACTTATATTTTTTTATATATAATTAGTTTTTATTAAATTTTAATTATTCTTATTATAATTAAATTTATCTTTACTTTTAAATATAATAAAAAGAACTTTAAAAACTTTATTTTATTTTAATAAATTATATACTTTAAAGGTTTAATATATAACTTAGCTTTTTAAAAAAATTTTAAGATTTACTTTAATATTATAATATACTTATTTTAAGTTTTTAATTAAATTAAGATATTATTTAAATATATTATATAAATTATATTAATTAGCTTTTTAAAAGTTTTATAAATATAGCTTTAAAAGGTTACTAATATATTAACTAAGTTAAATAGTATAATTATATACTTAATATACTTATATTAAGTTTAAAATACTATGTTTTACTTATTATCTTCTTTTATTTAAATATAATAATAAGTATTTTTAATATTAATATTAAAAAAATACTTAGTATTAGTAGTATAGTTTATTAGCTTTAATATAAGTAATAAGAAATATTAATTTCTTATAGTTATTTTATTAAGTTTATAGTAATCTATATATAAATATAGTATTTTATTTTTCTTAAAAATAAATAAAATTAAAGCTTTTATAAAGCTTTTTAATAAGTAAATCTTACTTTTCTTAAGGTTCTTTTTAATATATTCTTTTAATTTACTTAACTTTATTTATAATAAAGAGTAAACTAGCTTAAAAAAAAGCTTTTTCTTTAATTAAAACTTAATAATATAATTATTTTTCTTTATTAATAAAATTATACTTATATTCTTTAAGTTAAATATATTTATAAACTTTTTAAACTTGAAAATATAAAATTATTTCTTTTTTTTTAATAAATCTCTTCTTTATATATAGTATATACCTTTTAGCTTATAGTAACTATATAAACCTAGTATTTATATACTTTTTTTTAAAAAAGTATTTACTTTAAGGATTCTTATTTTTTACTTCTAGTTATACTTAAACTATTAATAGTTCTTATAGTAATTAATTATAACTTAAAGATCCTTAAGATATAATATAAATAGTAAAATAAATACCTTTTAATTATTATTAAGTTTATTAATATTAATAAATATATAAGTAAACCTTATT
The DNA here is from genome assembly GCA_028416715.1 of Fusarium multiceps. NCBI lineage: Eukaryota > Fungi > Ascomycota > Sordariomycetes > Hypocreales > Nectriaceae > Fusarium > Fusarium multiceps. The sequence goes on along the minus strand of JAQPZZ010000111.1, from coordinate 16,173 downwards.
ATTACTTTCTTTTTATTTATTATAATAAGTATAGCTTATTTATTTAAGTACTTAGCTTTAGGTCTTAAATTAATACTTATAATTTTTATATTTTTTAAATATAATTACTTTAAATCTTATTATATAGTAAATATATTACTAATTATATTTATTTAAGCTTTTATATTTAAATAACCTATTATATTAGTTTCTTACTAACTATATAAAGTTATTATATTATAATAGTAATTAATAACTTTTAGTTTCTTTCTTAATAAATTTAAAAAAGATTTAATTAAAAACTAAGCTTAACTTTTAATTATTAATTATCTTTTACTTATATATAGTTTACTTTTTTAAGTACTCTATAATCTTTATTAATAAAGCTTTTCTTACTATAATTATAGTACTAAATAGCTATAGAGTTTAATTAAATAGTAAATAAGTTAATTTTAGCTTATATTAAAAAGTTAAATAAAAGGTGATTTATTATTTAATTAAATTATAATTTATTTCTTAACTTACTTAACTAATTAAAAGATTATCTTTATCTTAAGTTTATAAATTCTTTACTTTCTTATTAATAGTACTTTTTCTTTTATATAATTATTTAAAATTAATTAATAAATAAAATAATCTTTTCTTTAGTTTTTAGTATTTCTTAAACTTATAAATTTAAATACTTTTAAAAAAGTATTATTAATTTTATAAAAAAATATAAAAAGCTTTTTTTTTTAACTTAAGTTAAAATTACTTTTTTAGAAAGTTTAAGTAATTATAATAGTTTTATAAAAAGTTTTTTCTATTATTTATTTAATATTAGTTATAAGTATTCTATTAACTAAAAGAAAGTAAAATAATTATATAACCTTAGTTAATTAACTATAGGTTAACTATTTTTAAACCTTATACTACTTTCTCTTTATTTATATAAGTAATCTTTTATTTAATTATAATATAATAAAATTTTCCTTTATACTTTAAAATATAATTACCTATACTATAGTTTAGATTATATTACTAAATATCCTAAGAAATATATTATTAGTAAACCTTATATTTAGTAATTCTAAGGATTATTACCTATAGCTATATTAACTATACTTTATACCTTTAAATAGTTATAAAGAACTAAACTTTATAAGGAAACTAAGATTAATTATACTTTAATTTATAGTATAGATCTTTAAAGCTTTATTACTTTATTTATATCTACTAGTAATTATAAAAAGTCTATATTCTAGAAAAGTATAAGATTATATAGTTAAATATTACTTATATTACCTTTACTTTATTATTTATAAGCTTAAAGCTTAATCCTTTTATATTTAGCTTTTCTTAGCTTTTAATATACTATTATAATTACTTAGCTAAGGCCTAATTATTAGTAAAGGTATTATTAAGCTTTATTAGGTTATAAAGAAGCTTATTATAATAAGTATAAGCTATAGAGCTAATATTATTTAGGTTAAAGGTTAGATAAAAAGAGGTAATTAGTAATAATATTATATTTATATTTTAAGTTAACTTAGAATATTAAATATTAAGAGTAAAATATATTTATTTATAAGTTAATTATTATTATTACTATAATAATTTTCTTTTTTTTTTATATATTAGAGAAAGATTATAAAAACTATATAACCTTTAGTTATAGATCTTTTATTTTAATATAAGGTTTTTAGCTATATTAATAGGCTAATTTTATAACTTAACTAAAGCTTAAATACTATTTATTTTACTTTTCTTTTATTAGTTCTTTTACTTATAATTACCTTTTACCTTTATAATAATATAATTAGTAGACTATAAAAAGTTTTTTAATTATTATTAAGCTTATTTTAAAGTTATTATAAAGCTAATATTTTATTAATTTTTTAAGTCTTTTACTAAGTTTAAAATCTATTATTTTAATATTAATTAACTAAAGTAATTTTTCTTATATTACTTTAAAGTCAGCTTTTCTAAGTATTAAGCTTATTTTATATATAAAAATTAACTTATATTTTTCTTAGCTATAGTTAAATAGTTATATTTAATATAGTACTTTATAATTATAGCCTTTACTATTAATAATACTATAATAATACTTAGTTATATATATTAGCTAAAGTAATAGTAAAGGTTAAGAAGAGTATATAATTTGTTATATAGTTTAAATTAATTAAACTACTAAAAGGCTAGTTATTATTTTTAACTTTAAATAGCTTTAATTTTAGCTTTTATTAATAATATAATACTAATAATATATAAATATATCTTTTTTTTAAATCTTATATTTTTAAATTTTTACTTATTTATTATTTAAAAAAATATAGCTATATTACCTAACTATAGTTACTAACTAGCTTATTCTTTAGTTTCTTAGCCTTATATTTTAAATTAAGACTATGTTATTATAGTACTTAACTATAATCTTAACTTATAACTTTAGCTTCTTAAGTTAAAAATTATATAATTTAAAGTTATTAAGGAATTTTCTTTTTACTATATATAATAGCTATTATATCTTTAGCTATAAAGCTAAGTTAGTTAATACTATTAGCTTAATAAGTAAAAAGGTTATAATTTTAAAATTACTAATATTAAGTAAGGTCTTAATACTAATATAAGAAAAGTCTATAGTTAAATATTATAAGCTAGATTTTATTAATAATAATATTTACTTATTACTATAAAGTATAAGCTTCTTATATTTCTATAAATATAGGTATTAGTAATATAAGGGTTTTCTTAATATACCTATAGTTAAGATATATATTATTATAATAGTAATAGTTACTTATATATATAATACTATAGTATTTAATTAATATCACTATAAACTAAGTTAGTAATATATAGTAAAGGGAATTAAGAGTTAATTAACTTACTACTTATTTAGTAATATAAGAAGTATAAGTATAAGTATAAGAAGAAGAAAAGAAATTAAGCTATTATATCTTATATAGTAGCCTTTTATATATATAAGTTAAAGCTTTATTAGTAATAGTTAAAGGTTAGTTAATATAAGTAACTTTAATTAAGATAAGCTTATACTTAAACTTACCTTAAAGGAATTATTCTTAAATTATAATTATAGCCTTAAAAGCCTTTTTAAATTTAATATTTAGTTATTAATTATATAGTAAATAACTAAGGTTTTTAAGATTATAATATTTTTAATTATAATTTCCTTTTTATTTTCCAAGTTATTACTTTTATTACTTTAGTAAAAGTTAAAGTAAAAGTAAATAGTAAGAATATTACTTTTAAACTTAAACTTACTTTAGTATTTTAATAGGTCTTTTTTAATTTAAAGCTCTTTAAATATTATTATATTTAATTTTATAATTTCTTATTTTATTTAAAGCTTTTTATAAAGCTTTATTAATCTTTAATATTATTTTTAATTTACTTTTAAAACTAAGATATTTAGCTTAAAGACTTAAACTTTAGGAAATAATATAGTTATTATATTAATCCCTAGAAATATAGTTATTAATATAATATTCTTTAAATATAGTATATACTTTATTAAGCTTTTTAATTAAGGTTTTAATATAAATAATCCTTTACTAAGATTTATCTTTAAGTATTTATATTTAAAATATAGCTTATATTTAAGTTTATTATAGTTAATTTATCTAGGCTTTAAGTTATATATATCTAGTACTTACTTATTATTAAGTTTAAAGATTAATTTATTTTAAAGTAATTTATATAATATTAAGTAAAAACTATTATTCTTAAGTAACTTTATAAAAAAGCTTTAAGATTATTATATTAATATAATAAGAATTTAAAAAGCTAGGTAGATTTTATAATAATATTATATTAAACCTTAAAGAATCTTAAAGTAAGAATATAAGAAATAATACTTTTTATCTTTTATAAAGATTTAATAAGCTAAAGTCTAGCTAGATTATAAAGTTAAGCTAATAAGGCTAAGAGCTTCCTTATAAAGCTATTATAATATAGTTATATATATTACTAAGTAAAAAGCTTAAAGAAGCTATATTATTATTATTTACTTAGTATACTAAGAGGTATTATTACTTATAATTAGACTTAGAGTTCTAAGTATAGTTAAAGTATTACTTTTTAAAAAAGCTCTTAATAGATATATAGTAATAAAAAAGCTAAAGTATATACTTATTATTTTAATTAATAGTTAAAGTAAAGGTAATAATATAATTATAGTATAGTTAAAGGGTTTAAATACTAAAGAAACTAATTAAAAGAGCTTTAAAGTATTAAATATTATTAGTAAGCTTTATAATAAACTATTTATAAGAATACCTAAGTTTAGTAAAAATATATATATTTTAAAGCTTATAGTAGTTATAAAAATTGAAATTTTAAAAAATACCTTATTAAATTAAATAAAATAAGTAAAAGTTTTAAAGAATTTATAGTAATCCTTTTTAATATTAATACTATTTCTAAAGAAACTAGTTATAAGCTATAAGTATAATAAGTACTTATTATAATTTAAAGTATTTTAAAAATAAATTTAAAAATATATACTACTAATTGTATTATTATAAAGGTAAGAGGTAATTATAAGTAAAAGAACTAGTAAAGAAATAGTATAATAAATAGTATTTAAGCTTTAGTTAGGCTATAAGATTAGCCTATTAATAGGATTAAAAACCTTATACTAAAATAAAAGGTTTATAACTAAAGATTATATAGTTTTTATAATCTTCCTTTAATATAAAAAAAGAAGATTATTATAGTAAAATAAAACTATTATAATAATAATAGTAATTAACTTATAAGTAAGTATATTTTACTTTTAATATTTAATATCCTAAGTTAACTTAAAATATAAATATAATATTACTATAAACTACCTTTTATCTAACCCTATATTAAAATAACCCTAGCTTTACTACTTATACTTACTATTAAGAATCTAGCTTAGTTAATATTAAAGATAACCCCTTAGGTAAGTTAAATCGCAGGCTTAATCTAATTAGTATTACTAATAGCTACTAAACTCTAACTATTACTAATATAGCTATATATATAAAAGGCTACTATATAAAGTATAATAGCTTAGCTTCTCTTCCTTCTTTCTTTATCTTAGCTCTAATCTATATATAGTAAGTTATTAAACCCTTACCTATTAATCTATATTACTAACCTATTTTATAATTATAAAAATCCTAGCTAAGTACTATAATATTTTCCTAATAAAGAAATACTATTATAAAGATAAGATATATATAAGAACTATAAAAATTAAAGTAATTACTTTATATATATTATAAGCTATTATAAACTTAATCTTTAATTTTACTTTTAACTCTTTTATATATAGAGTTAACTTAATTACCTTTAGCTATAAACTTCTTTAGCTAATCTAATAAGATATAAATATAAATTATATTTTATTTATAATTACTAAATTAATTATATTAAAAAGGCTAGTAAAAAAGCTAACTATAAAAGAGAAACTTAATAATAAGAAGAAGAGGTTTCTTAAAAAGATTAACTTATATAATTAAATTAATTACTATATATAGTTTATTATTTTATAAAATTAAGTAAAGATAATAATTAACTATATAAATAGGCTATAATTAGTATTATAGTCTAAGACTATAAGTATATAATAGAATTAGTATATAGTATTTTAGGGAAAAATTTAAATAGTTAAGGTTTTTAAAAGAAAGATATATTAATATTTTATACTATATTAAAGAAAAGTTAAAGTCTAGCTTACCTTAGCTATAGTCTTAATTAATCTAGTTATATAATTAAAATTATATAACCTTCTTAGCCTTAACTATAGCTATAGTTAGCATTAAGTAATAAAGTATTTTAATAGTATTCTCTTTACTTATATAAATAATCTTTTACTTAATTTTTACATAAACCTTTTAAATATACTTTTTTTTTATATTTTAAAATATAATTACCTATTTATTTAAGCTATATTACTAAATATCCTAGAAAATATAGTATTAATAAATCTTATACTTAGTAACTATATAAATTATTAGTTCAAAATATATAATTTACTTTTTATACTTATTTTTAAAAGCTTTAAGAAACTAATCTTTATATTAAAGCTTATACTAATTATACTTTAACTTATAGTATAGAATTTAAAGTTTAATTTTTTTTATTTATATTTCTAAGTAATTATAAGTAAACTATAAGCTAAGAAAGTATAAAGCTATATAGCTAAACTAAGCTAACTTAAGATATTAAATATTAAAAGTAAAATATATTTATTTATATATTACTTACTATTATTCTTTTAATAGTTTTTACTTTACTATAATAGTTTTTTTATATTTATATTAAAAGAAGATTATAGAGAATATATAATCTTTAATTACAAGCCTTTTATTTAAATATAAGGTTTTTAGTTTTATTAATAAGCTAATCTTATAGCTAAACTAAAGTTTAAATACTATTTATTTTACTATTTATTTACTAATCCTTTTACTTATAATTACCTTTTAGCTTTATAATAATATAATTAGTAGACTATAAGTTAAATATATATATTATACTAGCTATTAAATTTTAATAATAATAAATATATATATAAATAGCTATTAAGGTATATATAAAGTAACTTTTTTCTTTTTTTATCTTTAACTTTTATTTAATTTAATATAACAAGTTACAATTAGTTAATTAACCTTAGTTCTTACTTTTTACTATATATTACTAACTATTATTATTTATTTATAATACTAATTATTATTTGAAAACTTTAATTAATAGCTATTACTTTATAGTAAAAATTATCTTATTATATAAAAAGATAAAGAATACTTTTTAAAATTATAATAATATTAATAACCTTAAGTAATTATAAGTTAAAGTAAAAGATATAAAGAAAAGCTTTTTAAATTAAGATTTTAAGCTTATACTTTAATAGCTTTATAATATATAAAATAATTAAAGTTTAACTAAGTTAATAGCTTCTAATTATAAGCTTTTTTTACTTTATAATAAAAGGTTATTATTATTTAATTATATATAGCTTATAAAGAATAGTATAAATTTAAAGCTATAAATATTAAAAAACCTTAAAAAGAAAGTAATAATAATTATAATATTAAGTACTTTAAAAAAGATCTTTTTTTTAAGAATATTTATATAAAATATTACTATAAATACTAGTTTAATAGCTTAAAGTATTAGATTATTAATATAGTTAAAGTTTTTAATAGTAAGATTATTATTAAATTAACTATAAAATAATTAACTATATTTATTATAATCTAAGATTATAAGTATATAATAATTATAATATTTATATATAGTATTTAAGTAAAGAGAAGAAATTTAAAAAAGTTAATAATATAAAAGAAATATATATATTTAAAAGTTAAAGTTAAGGTAAACTAAAGTTAAAGGCTTTAGCTAGTATATTAATTAAATAAGATTTTATAATATCTTAACTATACCTATAGTAATATAATTTAATAATGTTATTAATATTACTATTCAAAGTTAAGCTTATTAATATTATTATAGTTTTAAAGAATGTTTTTATTTTTATTATATAATAAAATAATCTTTACTTTAAAGTAAAAACTATTAATTAAGATTCTTTATATAATAATAATAATAACTATTATAAGTAAACTATAATTATTAGTAATATATAGTAAAAGCTAAAATCTAAAGTTAATTAATTAATATAGCTTACTTATTATATTAGAATAATTAAAAGTTAAAGATAAAAAAAAAAAATACTTTATATATAGCTTAGTTATTACTATTAATAATACTATTAATAATACTTAGTTATAAATATTAGCTAAGGTAATATATTATAAAGGTTAAGGAGAGTATATAACTTTTTATATAACTTAGATTTATTAAAATACTAAAAAGCTACTTATTATTTTTAACTTAAAGTAACTTTAGCTTTAACTTTTACTAATAATATAATCTAAATAGTAAATAAATATAATATCTTTTTAAAACCTTATATACTTAACTTTTTCTCCTTAAGAGTATTATATACTATTAAGTTATTATAGCCTTATATTAATTACTAGGACTTTCTTAGTAATTCCTATAACTATATAATTTAATTACTTACTTAAGAAAATAAACTAATATAAATAATAATCTTTATTAGCCTCTTTTAAAAACTAATTTTTATTATTAATTAAGGCTATTTCTATTTTAAGCTTTATTATTAAACTATTTAAGAGTAGTAGCTTATTAAAAAGCTTAAGTACCTTAGTATTAAAGTAAGTAAAATAAAGAAATCTTTAAGTAAAAGCTATTAAAATTACTTCTTTTTATTAATTTACTTTTTATTAACTCTTACTATATACCCTATAGTATTAAATACTTTATCTAATTAACCTTCTTTACTTATTACTTCTTAATAATTTAAATACTACTTATATATTAATATTTATCTAATTAATTACTTATAATACTTTTTATAAAATTATTACTCTTTTTCTTTACAATTTTATCTTTTTCTATCTATAGTATTAGCTTTATATCTTATTTACTTATTAAAGTTCTTTATTCTTTATTATTAATAAGATAACCCTATGAGTTATTACTTTAATTCCTTTAGAAAGATAATATAAAGTCTTATTAATTAACTATAGAAGTTATTATAATACTATCTAGTTTACTTAGTAACTTATTTAAGTTAAAACTAGGTTTTTATTATTATTTTTAAAGTCTTTAGGTAATATATTATAGTTAGTAAGAAGAAAATTAGCTATTTCTTTTAGAAAATTATAAGATAAATTCTTATAAATCTTAGTTAAAAATAAAATAAAATATTATTTATTCTTTTAATTTAAATAATCTCTATAGATTTAAAGTAAAACTACTTGATAATTAAATACTATTATAGTAGTAATATAATCTATATTTAGAGATATTATATATCTTTATAGTATATTAAATACTTAATTTTAAATTATTTTAAAAGACTTAAAGTATAAGAAAAGCTTTAGCTTTAATTAAAGATTATAATATAACTTATAGTTAAAAACTAATTAATTAGTTATAGGTAATAACAGGGTTATAACTAATTAGTCTTTAGTTAAACTTAAGTTAGTAAAATTAGTAACTAGTAACTAATTAGCTACTAACTACTAGTTATTAGTTACTGATTATAAGGGACTAAGACTAGACTAGTAACTAGCTAGTTACTAGTTAGTAGGTATTTTATATAGTAAAATTTATAAAGAATAGCTATATTAGCAGCTATATAAGAAAAAAAAAAAAAAATACTATAAGATAGCTATATACTATTTATATACTATATAGCTTTTCTAGAATTTTAATCCTTATATATCTTATATTATTTACTAATATACACCTATTTTTACAAAGAGCTTTAATTTACACTTTATTAAAATAAAATTTAACTTTACCTTATATAGTAAGCTATATAGTAACTAAAAATATATAAAAACTACTACTATATAGCTTTTTACTAATATTATACTATATAGTTTTTTTTAGATTTTTCTTAATTAGGAAAGTAGTTTTATTTTACTTTTAGGATATCTTTTTTATAAAGAGCTCTAATTTACACTTTACTATAGTAAAAATAGACTCTAGGCTATATAGTAAGCTACGTAACTATAAAGAATATAAAATAATTACTACTATATAGCTTTTTATTAATACTATACTATATAGTTATTTTATCCTTTTCCTAATTAGGATACTAATATTATAATACTTTTAAGATATCTTTTTTACTAAAAGCTCTAATTAATCTTAAAAAGAAAAAGAAAAGTAATAGTAGTATTATAATAGCTATATAAGAATAAAGAAATTAGAAAATATTATAGTAATATAGGTTTTACTTTTTATATATTATATTAGTTCTTTTATATTTTCTAATAAACTATATAAAGGAAAAAGAATACTCTAAGCTACTTAATCTAGCTCTGTACTTATATTACTACTAAAGTTAATACTAATCTTAGGAAGAGTATTTAATTAGCTTTAAAATTAATCTTTATCTTAATTTTCTTTTAAAATAGAAAGATTTTAACTTTCTTTAGGTATTTCCTTAATTCCCTTATCTAATCTATTAATTAATCCCTTTTTAAAGCTCTTAATATCTTATAACTTTTAGCTTTTTAGTAAAATAAGCTATTTAACTAATTATAATCTAATTTATAATTAGTTTTTTATAATTATATTACTATAAATAGAAAAAGTCCTCTTAATAGAGGTAAAAGTAGTAAGAATAGTTAAATAGTATTTAGCTAATATAGTAATAATAGGATAATAAAAAGTATTAGCTTTTTACTAAGTAGTAAAACTAATCTATATTAATTATATTAGTTTTTTTTCTTTTTCTTTTTTAAATTAATTAATAGTAAAATAGAAAAAAAATAATAATAATAAAATAGAAAAGTAAAATAATAAAATAACTTACTAATAGATTATAGGTTTCTTTTTTTAAATATAGGTTATATTTCTTAATAAGGCTAATATAACTAGGGTAAAATTCTAAATTATACTTATAATTTAAATTAATTACCCTAAACTAATTAGAGAGAGTAAAAGGATATAACTTATTAGTTAACCTTTTAGCTAGCTAATAAGTATTTTCTTATAATTCCTTAAAGCTATAATATATTAATTAAGGATTTTCTTTTATATTTTAAATAAGAAAAAACTTACTATTTATGTTCTTTAGTAAATAGGATTTTTATATCTTTTACTATAATAGTATAGTAATATAAAAGACTTCTTAAGTAAAAATATATTAATTTAAAAGTAAGATTTAAAATAATAGAAAGTAAAAAAACTATATTTAAATTAAAAGAATTAATATTCTTTCTTACATTAAATATTATTTAATATAAAATAAATCACTTACTAATATTTCTCCCTTAATAATTTATTAATAATATTATTAGGTTATATTACTATAGGTATAATTAAAAGGTTATATAATCTTATTTAATTAATATACTACTAAAGCCTTTAACTTTAGCTTACCTTAACTTTAATTTTTAATATATAGAATATATATTTCTTTTATAATATAAACTTTTCTAAATTTTCCTAGCTTTTTACTTAAATACTATATATAACGATTATAGTTAATTATTTAATAATTATTTCTATAAGAATCTTACTATTAAAGGCCCTAATTATATTATTAGCCTAATTTTTAAGGTTATTAAGCTATAACTTATAGTAATATTCTTTAATTATCTTAAGAAAGTAATTACTAGGCTATATATATAACTAAGCCTTTATAAGCCTTTCTTTTAAGTTTTATAAAGTTATTAGCTTTTTTTTAACTTCTTTTTCTATATTATTTTATATATAATATTATCTTTTATTACTAATTAATAGAAGTTTATAGCTAAAAGCTATAAACTTAATTAGACTAAGGTTATCTTATATAGCTAGATAAAGTTATTATAATAGTTCCTTAAAATTCTAATTTAAGAAAATCTTCTTAAAGTTATTAACTTCTACTTATAATTACTTAAGCTTATTAATATTATTATAATTCTAAAGGGTTAGTTTAATTTTCTTATATAAAAGATTAATCTTAAAGTTAATATAATAAAAGGTATTTATTAAATCTCTTTATATAATAGCTAGTATTATAAGTAAGCTATAATAGTTAGTAATATATAGTAAAAGGAACTAAGGTTAATTAATTAACTAAGTAGGTTAGTATATTAGATAATAAAGTCTTAACTAATTAACTAACTAAAGAGTAGTTTATTATATTAGGTTAATTAAAGGTTAAAAATAAAAAAAGAAAGAAGTTACCTTATATATAATATAGTAACTATTATAATATATATATATTTACTATTATTAAAGTTTAGTAGCTAATATAATATATGTATCTAACTTATTAAGATTTAATTTTACTAAAAGAGGTTACTATTAATTATAATATTAAAGATAGATTTAACCTAGGACTTATAGTTTATAAGGGTTAAAAAAAAAGAAAAGAAAATACTTATATTTCTTTAGACTTTCCCTAGTAAGCTTTATAGGAAAGTATTTTCTAAGCTTAGAAAGCCCTTTTTTAATAGCTTAAAAATAAGCTAATAGAAATTTCTATAAAAAATTGGTAATTAATATAAAAAAATAATAAAAAAGATTTATATTATTAAGCTACCTAGCTTTAATTTTAAAGTCTTATTTTAAGCTTTTTAAACCTTTAGAAAGCTAAAAAAATATAAAGTAAAGCTAAGGAAATAGTTATAAAGACTTCCCTTTATAAATTTATAATAAACTTACTAAATAGTAAGAAGATACTCTTTAAATAGCCTAGGGCTTTTTAATTAGTATTAGATAAGCTAATTTCCTTAAATTTAATATTATAGGTATTTCTTAAAATATAATTAATAGGTCCTTTTAATAAAAAAGCTATATTAATTATCTTAAAAGTTAAATTTTATCTTATTTTATTATCTAAGAAAAATAAAAGTTAGTTATTTATATATATATTATATAAAGAAACTATTATTTATTTAATATTAGTTATAAGTATCCTATTAACTAAGAAAGTAAAATAGTTATATAACCCTAGTTAATTAACTATAAGTTATATAAATTATTTTTAAACTTTATACTATCTTCTCTTTATTTATATAAGTAATCTTCTACTTAATATTAATATAAATTTTTTAAATAAAGTTTTTCTTTATACTTTAAAATATAGCTACCTATTTATTTAAATTATATTACTATATATCTTATAAAATATATTATTAATAGGTTTAATATTTAATAACTCTATAAATTATTACTTAAAGATATATAATTTACTCTTTATACTTATTCTTAAAAGCTCTAAAGAACTAATCTTTATATTAAAGCTTATACTAATTATACTTTAACTTATAGTATAGAACCTAAAGCTTTACTTTTTCTATTTATATCTATTAGTAATTATAAGTAAGCTATAAGCTAAAAAGATATAAGACTATATAGCTAAACTAAGCTAGTTTTACTAAACCTTTTTACTCTATAAGCTTATAGTTTAAATCTAAACTTTAGTTTCTTATATACTATTATAACTACTAATAATAATACTATTAATAATACTTAGTTATATATACTAGCTAAGGTAATAGTAAAGGTTAAGAAGAGTATATAACTTATTATATAACCTAGATTAATTAAATTACTAAAAAGATAATTATTACTTTTTAATTTTAAGTAACCTTAACTTTAACTTTTATTAATATATAAATAATATATAAATATAATCTCTTTTTAAAACCTTATATACTTAATTTTTTAATCTCCTAAGAATACTATATATTAATATATTATTATAGTTATATTATATTATACTATAGAGCTTTCTTAATACTAAAGTAATTAATAATATAATTTACTTATTAAGCTAAATTAAAAAATTAATAATTATAATACTTATTATTAACCTTATTAAGAAATTACTATTTATTAAAATTTAAATTATTATTTAATTATAGCTTTATAACTAACTTACTTAATATTATTATCTTAATTAAAAAGCTCTATATTTCTTTAATAAGATAAATAAGAAAAAAAAGTATATAGCTAAAGGCTATTAAAGTTACCTTTTTATTGAAATCTTTACTTAAAATCTTTATTATTTAGTACTTTAAGTATTAAAATTAATATAATTTAAAAGCTATTTTAATACTTAGCTTATTAAGGTTCTTATTATTAAAAGTATAGTACTAAGTACCTATTAAGATAATATTATAGTATTTATTTAATATTACTATAAATTAAGTTAATAATATAAAACTAAGGGTAAAGATTAATTAACTTATTACTTATATGGTAATATAGAAAGTATAAGTATAGGTATAAGAGGAAGAAAGAGAATTAAGCTACTATACCTTAAATAGTAACCTTTTATATATAAGCTTAGTTAATAATAGTTAAAGTTTAATTAATATAAGTAACTTTAATTAAGATAAACCTATACTTTAACCTACCTTAGAGGAATTATCTTTAAATTATACTATTATAACTACTTTACTATAGCTTAATTACTAGTAAAAGCCTTACTAAGCTTTATAAGATTATAAAAAGACTTATTATAGTAAGTATAAGCTATAGGTTTAAAGTTATTTAGATATAGAGTTAGATAGAAAAAGGTAATTAATAATAATATTAAATTTATATTTTAAGTTAACTTAAGATATTAAATATTAAAAGTAAAATATACTTACTTATAAGTTACTTAGTATTATTATTATAGTAGTTTTTATTTTATTATAATAATTTTCTTTTTTTTTATATTAAAGAAAGATTATAAAGACTATATGATTTCTAATTATAAACCTTTTATTTTAATATAAGGTTTTTAGTATTATTAATAGGCTAATTTTATAATTTAACTAAAGCTTAAATACTATTTATTCTACTATTCCTTTACTAACCCTTTTACTTATAATTACCTTTTACCTTTATAATAATATAATTAGTAGACTATTATATAGGGAAAGAAAATAATAGTTTAAATAAAATAAATACCTAAAGAAATAAGGGTTTTTTTTAAATCTATAGAAAGGGACCTTATAGTCTTACTTCTTTAGATACCCTCTTTTAAAAGGGAATTAGTCTTATAAGTATATTTAATAAAAGCTAAAATTTATTAAAGCTAAGGAATAAGACTTATAAAAAATAATTAGTTAGTAAAATACTTATAAAGGAATATATAAGAAGTAAAAAAATATAAATAAGTAATAAAAAAAACCTTACTAGTAGATTCCTCTGTAATTACTTTTTTTAATTTTAATTCTTTTTCTAAACTATCTATATAATTAGATAGAAAAAGATTAAATCTTTTAGAAGCTAAATAATCCTTAAGGATATCTTAAATAATAAGGTTTAAAATATAGCTAATATATCTTATATTATTATTAAAACTACTTTTAAAGTAATTTTTATAATTAACTTTAAAAAACTTTTAGAACTAATTATTACTAGTAGTATTATCTCTTATAATACTAAAATAGAAAATAAATTAGTAAAAAATATATAAGAAACCTATCTAAAGATATTCTTTAAAATAACTAAAGAATAATTTTAAAAAGATTTAAAAAGCTTATAATAAATATAAGCCCCTATATAAGCTTCTTTTAATTCTTTAAAGCCTATAAAATAAATTAGCTTTTAATTTAAATAGAAAAAATAAATAAAAGATTACTTACTAATTAGCCTATAGATAAGCTAAAATTTAAGGGTAATATAGGAAATAATAACCTTTAAATAAGTTTTATTAGAAATAAAAGTCTAAATATTAAAGATAAGGGAAAAAGTCCTAGAGCTTTTAATATAACCTTTTAATTACTTATTAAAAGTTACTAAGGTAAAACTAAATTTCTACTCTAAATAGCATATAATATTATTCCTATTAATAATAAGAGTTTCTTAATTTATTTAATTAGCTATTAATTATTTAAAATAATAAAAAGATAATAAGATATAATAAAAAATAACAAAAAATAATAAAAAATAAGAGAAACTTCTAGATTATAGTAATTAAGTAGCTTTTAAAATAACTTACTATCTATAACTTAAAAAGAAAGGTTATTTTTAATAAGAAAATAAAGAATCTATTTAATAGCATCTTTTTCTATAAAAGAAGGGTTATTCTTAGATCTTTTTATAAAATAACTCTCTAGAAAGATATTAACTAGTTAAAGATTTATTAGTATTAAATAAAATTAAAAAACTAACTAAATAGAAAAAGACTTACCTTTTTTTTCCCTTTTAGTAAAAGTTACTTATACTTTTAGCTTATCTTAGTATAATTTTATATACTAGTTATAATTAAAGGTCTAAAGTCCCTTAATAGTAGGGGTTATTTTCTAGCTATAGCTATATAAAAATAACTAATTAGTATATTTTTATTTAAAGAATAATAAAAAAAAGATAAAAAATAAATACTAATATAGTATAAGTAATCTATATTTTTCTTTCTTTAGAAAGGTTAATAGGAAGTAATTTTCTAATAAAAAGCTTTTTTTTAAAGATAGTAGCTTTTATTTTAAGAAGTTAAAAATTAAGTTAATTTTATAGGCTATTAGTAAAAGGTACTTAATATCCTAACTTAGATTAAGAAAATTAAGAATTAGATCCTTAAGAGCTTAAAGAGAATATTATTACTTTTTAAAAAGGAAAAGCAGATAAGTTAAATAGTAATAGTTATTAGTAAAATAGTTAATTTCTTTTTAGGAATAAAATAAT
>JAQPZZ010000110.1:0-33018 GCA_028416715.1 Fusarium multiceps | reverse complement strand
AATATAATTATTTTATAGTTATTTCTATAAAAACCTTACTATTAAAAGCTCTAATTATATTATTAACTTAATCTTTTAAGTTATTAAGCTATAGCTTATAGTAATATTCTCTAATTATCTTAAGAAAGTAATTACTAAGTTATATATATAATTAAGTCTTTATAAGCCTTTTTTCTAAGTTTTATAAAATTACTAACTCTTTTTTAACTTTCTTTTCTATATTACTTTATATATAATACTATTTCTTACTATTAATTAATAAAAGCTTATAACTAAAGATTATTAGCTTAACTAAACTAAGGTTATTTTATATAATTAAATAGAGTTACTATAATAGCTTTTTAAAATCCTAATTTAAGAAAATCTTCTTAAGATTATTAGCTTTTACTTATAATTACTTAAGCTTATTAATATTATTATAATTTTAAAGAGCTAGTTTAATCTTTTTATATAAAAAATTAACCTTAAGGTTAATATAATAAGAGATATTTATTAGATCTTTTTATATAATTAGTATTATAAGTAAGCTATACTAGTTAGTAATATATAGTAAAGAGAACTAAGGTTAATTAATTAACTAGTAGCTTAGTATATTAAATAATAACTTATATTAAGTTAATTAAAGGTTAAAGATAAAAAAAAGAAAAAGTTACCTTATATATAGTATAGTAGCTATTATAATATATCTATATTTATTATTATTAGAGTTTAATAGCTAATATAATATATATACTTAACTTATTAAGATTTAACTTTATTAAAAGAAGTTATTATTAATTATAATATTAAAGATAGATTTAACTTAGGATTTATAGTTTAAAGAGAATAAATATATATATATATTTTTTAAATTATAAGTTTTAAGTTAAATTTATTTTTAATATTATAATTAATAATAATTTCTTTTAATAAAGTTAAATTTTAATAAGTTAAATATATATATTATATTAGCTATTAAACTTTAATAATAATAAATATAATTTTTATTTTCTTTAAATTATAAATTCTAAGTTAAATCTATTTTTAATATTATAATTAATAGTTAATATATAAATAGTATTTAATAAGCTAAAATATAGCTAATCTAGCTTAATTAGCTTATCTTTAGTTAATTAAGTTAACTTTAGTTAAACTAGTTAACCTAGTTACCTTATATAGCCTTAGGGATAACTTTAAATAAATTATCTATTATATATTATAAAAAAGTACCTTTAGGTAATATTTTATAATAAATAATAGTAACTATACTCTTAAGATCTTTTAAATATTAACTTTATATACCTATAGTTATTATTTATACTATTTTTAAGATACTAACTATTTATATTAAACTTTACTAATAACCTTTAAATATAGCTTAATAAAAATACTAAAAATAAACTTAAGATATTAATATTTTACTTTTATAAAACTTTAAATTAACTTCCTAGCTAAATATAATATAAACTATATTCTTATATATAAAAAGCTATTTTTTAATACTTTTAATTAGCTACTTAAGCTTTCTTATTATATACTAGTTTCCTTATTAATCTTATTAATCTTATTAATCTTATTAACCTTATTAATAATTATAGGATAACTAATTTCTAGTAATCTTAATATATAGTATAATAAATAGGTTAAAGTATAGCTATAAGGTATATAGTAAACCTTATATTTATAAATATAAAAGGCTAGAAATAAACTAATATTTCTTTATTATCTTCTATTTAAAAAAAAGATAATAATAAATATAATAATAGTAAATAATATATAAATATATATATTTTATACCTAATATATAATATATTAAGCTAACTTAAATTATAGATAAGATACTAACTATTTAACTAAGCTTATAATAAGCTAGTTAGATAGTTATAAAGTATAAGATAAATCTTAATATTTATAAGCTAGATTTTAATATACTAGCTAATAACCCTATTAAAGTTAAGGTAATTAAGAACCTAATTTAGTATAAAGAGTAAGCTAAGGACTTAGACTAGGTTTATAGTAGTAATATACTTTTAAAAGCTAAAGTTTAAATTAAATTAGCTATAATTAGCTACTAGTTTATATATATCCTTAGTATAATCTATAAAGAGGTTATTAGAGTTATTTATAGTATTTAAGCTAAATAGTAATTACTTAAGGCTTTATTAGTTAAGCTAAAAGTAAACTTCTTAGCTTTTTTAATATAAAAGATAAGCTTTCTTAAGGCTATTTTATTTAATAATAAGTATAAAGTATAGTATAAAAAGCTAATCTTAATCTATAGGGAGATTAAGTTTTATAGTATATAGTATATAGTATTTTAAATAAATAAAGATTTTAAGATATTTAGCTATAGTAGTTTAAATAAATCTAACTATAGTATTAAGAAAAATAGGAAACTTTAAAATATAATAAAAGGGAATTATAAGTATAATTATATAGGGTTTATCTTTATAAAGTTATATAACTATTTCTCTCCTTATTTTTATATATATTATAATAAATAGTATTTTAATAATAATTTTAACTAGGGTTAAGCTTTCTTATAGCTTAAGTACTTTTAATAGGAATTATACCTAAGAATATATTATTAAAGAAAATAAAAATTATAAAAATAAGAAATAAAAATTAAATCTTAACCTTTAGTAAATTAATATATTATAACTTATTTTTTATTTTACTATTAGTACTATAAATTAGTATAACTTATTTATAATCTTAACTTTATATATTTTATTATAATACTTAAAATAATATAAAAAGAACTTTTTATTATTACTTTACTTTTTAAAAGTAATCTATAATATTACCTTTATTTTAATAACTTATAAAGCTTTTAAAGTATATTAGCTATTTAATAATTAAAATATTAACTTAAATACTAATTAATAGAGATTATATTAAATTATTAAAATTAAAAAGAAAAAAGAATAAGTTATATTTACTTTCTTAAAAAAAGCTTCTTAAGATTATATTTATTTTCCTAAAGAAAATATAATAGTTAGCTATAAAGTAAGGTATTATTATAAAATAATTTATTAATAATTAATAAAATATAATATTACTTAATATTATTATACTAATTTACTATAAAGAAGCTTTATTTACTATTACTAATAACTAAACTTTTTTAACCTCTTATAAAGCTATTTAACCTTATAATAATTATATATTAATACTATTATTATAGTTTAATTAACTAAAGAACTTATTTCTAAGAATAAGAAAAGTAATTAGAAAAATACTTTTATATTAATTAGTCATTAGTAAAATAGTTTTTATCTTTTTAAAAATAAATTATAAAATAATATTAAACTTCTTTATAAGTACTAAAAGATCTAATAATAAGAAATTAAATTTTATAAATTAATAAAAAAATATAATACTTTATAAATACTAAATACTATTACTATTTAAGATTATAATATAATAAGTTAAATATATAGTTTTTTCTCCTTAATAATATTATTAATAATATTATTAGATTATATTACTATAGATATAATTAAGAGCTTATATAATCTTATTTAATTAATATACTAGCTAAAGCCTTTAATTTTAGCTTATCTTAACTTTAACTTTTAAATATATATTTCTTTTATAATATTAACTTTTTTAAATTTTCCTAGCTTTTTATCTAAATACTATATATAAAGATTATAATTATTCTATAGTTATTTCTATAAGAACCTTCCTATTAAAGGCCTTAATTATATTATTAATTTAATCTTCTAAGTTATTAAGCTATAGCTTATAGTAATATTTCCTAATTATTTTAAAGAAATAATTACTAAGCTATATATATAACTAAGTCTTTATAAGCCTTTTTTCTTAGCTTTATAAAACTACTAGCTCTTTCTTAATCTCTTTTTCTATATTACTTTATATATAATATTATTCTTTATTATTAATTAATAAAAGCTTATAGTTAAAAGCTATTAACTTAACTAGATTAAAGTTATTTAATATAATTAAATAAAGTTATTATAATAGTTTCTTAAATTTCTAATTTAAAAGAATCTTTTTAAGATTATTAACTTTTATTTATAATTACTTAAGCTTATTAATATTATTATAATTTTAAAGAGCTAATTTAATTTTCTTATATAAAAGATTAACCTTAAGGTTAATATAATAAGAGTTATTTATTAGATCTTTTTATATAACTAGTATTATAAGTAAGCTATACTAGTTAGTAATATATAGTAAAGGGAATTAAGGTTAATTAACTAATTAGTAGCTTATATAAGATTAATTAAAGATTAAAGATAAAAGAAAGAAGAAGTTACTTTATATATAGTATAGTAGTTATTATAATATATATATATTTACTATTATTAGAGTTTAGTAGTTAATATAATATATATACTTAACTTATTAAGATTTAACTCTATTAAAAGAGGTTACTATTAATTATAATATTAAAGATAGATTTGACTTAGGACTTATAGTTTAAAGAAAATAAAAAATATAAAGTATCTTATTAGTATTTTAATTTTATTTAATTATTTTTAAACTTTTTATTTATAGTTTATTTTTATAATTATTAATTCTTTTTTTAACTTTTTCTTAGTAATAATTAATAAGTTAATTTTAAAATCCTTTTTAATAAATAACTTATTAATTACCTTTTTAGTTTTAAATATATATAATTAAAGTTAGGTTTTAATAAATAAAAATTAAAGTATAAATAATATAAACTTAATAGTTAATTTAATTTATTTATAATATTATCTATAGTTAATAAACTCTTATATAATTTATTTTTTTCTCCTTATATTTATATTACTTTCTTATTTAATATACTTTCTTATTAATTTAATATTCTCTTTAATCTATACTTAGATAATATAAAATATATTTATTATATTTTTAATAATAACTTATTAATTATATTTAGTTAGCTATTTTACCTATTTAATAAAATAGTAAAGTTATTTCTTAATTACTTTTTTAACTTTAATATATTTTACTTTTTATTTTTCTTCTTAGTTTTTTATATTTAATATTAATAAGGGTTTATTTTTATCTTAATACCTTTCTTTAAATATTTTTAAAAAACTAATAGAGAGTATATTATATAACTATTTATATTATTCTAATAAAGCTAATTAATAAACTTATATACTTATTTTTTTTAGAACTTAAAAAGATTTAATATATTTAGCTTTTAACTTTTTCTTTTCTTTACTTTAAAAGTTTAAGTTCTTTATTAAAAATATTATAAGTTAATTATAAAAGTATATTTATTTCTTATACTTATTATTATAGTATATTTATTTCTTATACTTATTATTATAGTATTTTAATTAATACTTATTTATAATCCTTTAGTACTTAAGTATTTTTTATTATATATTATAAAGTTATTTAATTTTTACTTATACTTTATATATACTTTTTTAATAGTTTATATTTTTAATATTAATTTATATTTCTAAATAGTATCCTATTAATATAAAAAATAAGCTTTTATTTATTACTATATTTAATATATTATTATGTAGATATTAAGTATTTTAAAGTAAGTTTAATTATATTTTTTAATTATTTTCTATAAAATATTATAATAGTAGCTTAGTATTTAGTTTATTTTTTTTATTTATCTATTTATTTAAAGATAATAAGTTATAAAAAGCTTTTATTTTATTTTTAAAATATAATAAATTTTTATTTAAAACTTACTAATAAATATACTTTCTTAGTTTAATATTATACTTTAAAGTACTTTAAAGTTAATAAAGATATACTTATATAATATCTTAGCTAATTTTATTATTATAATTATTACTAATATAGAAATAAATTAGCTATACTTAGTAAACCTATTAATTATAGTAAGGCTTATATTTACTTCTTTTTCTTTATATTATACTAATAATAATCTAATTATAAAGTCTATAAAGATTTCTTATTATAATTAATTTAAAATTAGTAAATTTTTTAACTCTCTATAAAATTTATATTTCTTAAGTATTATTATTTAGTAGATTTAATAGCTATTTACTTAGCTTTTAATATCTTACTATATATTTTTCTAATAGAAATTTCTTTAAATTAAGACTTTAATTTATAAGTATTTAAAATATCTTATTAATTTATTATTATAATATTAATATAAAATGTTTTATTTTCCTTTTTTATTTTAAGAAATATATAATTTATCTTTAAAAAGTAAAAAATTATTATAAACTATTTATAAGTATTTTAATAAAGTTTTACTTTTTAACTTTTTTTCTTCTATTTTTAGTTATTACTTATTTTTTTAAATAAAAAATATATATATCTTTTTCTTATATTTTTATAACTATATTATATAATATCTTAAGTATTTTTAAATTAATAGGATTTATATCTTAAGTACTTTTATAAATTATTAACTTTTTAAGTATTTATAGTAATTATAAGTATTTTTTTATTTAAGTATTTAAATTAAATAATTAATTAATATTCTCTTTTTATATTAGTTTCTTTAGCTAAGTATAATTTAATTTTATACTTATTATATAAGTAAAGTTTATTATAACTTGTAAAAATATCTTATTATACTTTTTTAAATTTACTATTTTTAAAAATAGAAATCTAGGAATTTTTTTATAAAATCTTTTTTTTATTTTTACTTATTTTAAAGTAATTTACTTTTTTTCTTTTAGTAATATTTTATATAAGGTATAATTAGTTAATATTTATACTTATCTTTATAACTTAAAGATAACCTCTCTAGGGTAGGTTAAAGCGTAGGCTTATCTTAATTAAAGTTACCTATATTAACTAAACTCTAAATATTACTAATAAAGCTTATATATAAAAGGCTACTATATAAGGTATAATAGCCTAGCTCCCTTCCTTCTTCCTATACCTATACCTATACCTCTTACACCTCTATATAAGCAGTAAGTTAGTTAACCCCTACCTATTACTATATATTACTAACCTATTTTATAGTAATAGTAATTAAATACTATAGTATTACTTTAATTACTAATTAATACTATAAGCTTAGTAATAAAGAACTTAATAAGCTAAAGATTATAAAGGCTCTTATATTAATTTTACTAGGGTCTATCTTTATATAGATAGCTATAGAGCTAGTAATAGATCCTAATAAAGAGTATACTAAGGAAAAGAGAGTAGCCTTAGTAGCTTTTAGCTATAGATCTCTTCTTTTTATTTACCCTAATACTAAGGTACCCTAGCTTCTAAATAAGCTAGTATTCCTAAATAGACTAATAATAAAGCTTAAGATAAAGGCAGCTTTATACTTATCTTTATATAATTAAGTTAATTATTTTACTTTAAAGAAAGTTTACTAATTAATTAATATTATTTAATAACTATTTAATTCTTAGAGATTTTAAAAGTATATTAATAAGATTATTTTTACTTTTCTTATACTTAATTATAAAGTTATAAGGTATTAGATATATACTAATAAGCTTATTTTCTATTTAACTTTATATTCTTTATAAAGTTTTATAAATTCTTATAATAGCTTTAAACTTTTACTTATAATAAAAACCCTTTAAAGTATTATCTTTAGTATTTAAATAACTTAATAATAACTATTAATTTTTAATTAAATATACTATATTTTATTTCTTTATTAATAAACTTATAAAATTAAAATACTATAAAGTAAAAATAGCTTTTATTATTAGATTATAATAGTATATTTATTATAGTTATTTTACTTATATTTATTTTTAAGTAAATATATTAATTTAAATTAAAGTATAAAAGTAATAAAGTATATTAAAATATCTTAATAAAGGTATTAAATACTTATTATTATTTCTTATTTAAAGTTACTAATTTTAATTTCTTATTATCTTTACTTTCCTTTAATAAGCTTATTAAAAGTATAATAATCTTAAAGTAATTATAAATAAATTATTACACTATTAATAACACTTGGTTATATATATTAGCTAAGGTAGTAGTAAAGGTTAAGAAAAGTATATAACTTATTATATAACCTAGATTAATTAAATTACTAAAAAGCTAGTTATTATTTTTAACTTTAGGTAACCTTAACTTTAACTTTTACTAATAATATAGTACAAATAATATATAAATATAATCCCTTTTTAAAACCTTATATACCTAATTTTTCAGTTCCCTAAGAATACTATATACTAATATATTATTATAGCTATATTATATTATACTACAGGGCTTTCTTAATACTAAAGTAGTTAATTATATAATTTACCTATTAAGCTAGATTAAGGAACTAGTAGTTATAGTACCTATTATTAACTTTATTAAGAAACTACTATTTATTATAATCTAGATTATTATTTAATTATAGCTTTATAGTTAGCCTATTTAGTACTATTATCTTAGTTAAGAGGCTTTATATTTCTATAGTAAGATAAATAAGAAGAAGAAGTATATAGCTAAAAGCTACTAAAGCTACTCTTTTATTAAAATCCTTACCTAAATCCCTTACTACCTAGTACTCTAGGTACCTAAATTAGTATAACTTAAGGGCTACCTTAATACTTAGCTTATTAAGATTCTTATTATTAAAAGTATAGTACTAAGTACTTATTAAAGTAATACTATAGTATTTATTTAGTATTACTATAGATTAGGTTAGTAATATAGGACTAAGGATTAGAAGTTAATTAACTTACTACTTATATAGTAGTATAGAAGGTGTAAGTATAGGTATAGAAAGAAGGAAGGGGGCTAGGCTACTATACCTTATATAGTAGCCTTTTGTATATATAAGTTACTTAGTTAGTAATAGTTAGAGTTTAGTTAATGTAGGTAACTTTAATTAAGATAAGCCTATGCTTTAACCTACCTTAGAGGGGTTATCTTTAAATTATAAATAAATTATTAATAAAAGTTATAAAATCTTAAAAAAACTTATATTTCTTAGTATATAATTAACTTTTACTAAATTTCTATTACTTTTACTTTTTTTAAGTTTACTTTTACTTTTATACTTAATAAAAAGAACTTTAAAAACTTAACCTTATTTTAGTAAAATATATACTTTAAGAATTTAATATATAATTTAATCTTTTATAATTACTTTAAGATTTACTTTAATATTATAATATACTTATTTTAGGTTTTTAACTAAATTAAGATATTATTTAAATATATTATATAAATTATATTGATTAGTTTTTTAAAAGCTTTATAAATATAACTTTAGAAAGTTATTAATATATTTATTAAATTAAATAGTATAATTATACACTTAAAGTACTTAAATTAAGTTAAAAATACTATTTCTTACTTATTACTCCTTTTATTTTAATATAATAGTAAATATCTTTAATATTAATTTTAAAGAAATACTTAATATTAGTAATATAATTTATTAATTTTAATAAAAGTAATAAAAAGTATTAATTTTTTATAATTACTTTATTAAGTTTAAAGTAATCTATATATAAGTATAATATTTTATTTTTCTTAAGTATAGATAAAATTAAAGCTTTTATAAAGCTTTTTAATAAGTAATCTTTACCTTTTTTAAGGTTTTTTTTAAATATATTTTTTAGCTTATTTAACTTTATTTAAAATAATAAGTAAATTAGCTTAAAAAGAAGCTTTTTTTTTAATTAAAGATTAATAATATCATTACTTCTTTTTATTTATAGAGTTATACTTATATTTTTAAAGCTAAATATATTTATAAATTCCCTTAGTTTTAAAAATATAAAATTATCTTTTTTTCTTAAGTAAATCTTTTTTCTAAGTAAAGTATATATCTCTTAGCTTATAATAATTATATAAACCTAGTATTTATATACTTTTCTTAAAAAACTATTTACTTTAAGAATTTTATTTTTCTATCTTTAATTATATTTAAACTACTAATGATTTTTATAGTAATTAATTATAAAATAAAAATCCTTAAGATATAATTTATTATCCTCTTTAAACTATAAGTCCTAGGTTAAATCTATCTTTAATATTCTAATTAATAGTAACCTCTTTTAGTAAAGTTAAATTTTAATAAGTTAACTATATATATTATATTAGCTATTAAACTTTAATAATAGTAAATATATATATTATAATAGCTACTAAGCTATATATAAGGTAACTTCTTTGTTTTTTTATCTTTAACCTTTAATTAACTTAATATAATAAGAGTTAGTTAATTAACCTTAGTTTTTACCTTTTACTATATATTATTAACTATTATAGCTTATCTATAATACTAGCTATTATATAAAAAACTCTAATTAATAGCCTTTACTTTAAAGTAAAGGTTACTCTATTATATAAAAAGATTAAAAATACCCTTTAGAATTATAATAATATTAATAAGCTTAAATAACTATAAGCTAAAGTAAAAGATCTAAAAAAAACTCTTTTAAGCTAAGATTTTAAATCTATATATTAATAGCTTTATATTATATAAGATAATTAAGGCCTAGCTAAACTAATAACCTTTAGCTATAAGCTTTTCTTATTTTATAGTAAAAAGCTATTATTATTAAATTATA
The DNA here is from genome assembly GCA_028416715.1 of Fusarium multiceps. Taxonomy (NCBI): domain Eukaryota; kingdom Fungi; phylum Ascomycota; class Sordariomycetes; order Hypocreales; family Nectriaceae; genus Fusarium; species Fusarium multiceps. Next base: position 22,564 of record JAQPZZ010000110.1, on the reverse strand, counting down.
TATAGCTTATAAAGAAAAATATAAATTTAAAGCTAGAGATATTAAAAAGCTTTAAAAAAAACTAATAATAGATATAGTACTAATTACTTTAAAGGAAATCTCTTTCTTTAAGGATATCTATATAGAATATTATTATAAATATTAACTTAATAGCTTAAAAGATTAAGTTACTAATATAATTAGGGTCTTTAATAGTAAGATTATTACTAGATTAACTATAGAATAATAGATTATACTAGTTATAACCTAAGACTATAAGTATATAATAACTATAACCTTTATATATAGTATTTAGGTAGGGAGCTAGGAAAATTTAGAAAAGTTAATATTATAAAAGCAATATATATTTTATATATTAAAAGTTAAAGTTAAGGCAAGCTAAAGTTAAAGGCTAACTTTAGCTAGTATATTAATTAAATAAGATTATATAACCTCTTAATTGCACCTATAGTAATATAACCTAATAATATTATTAAAAATATTATTAAGGGCTTAAGATATAATATAAATAGTAAAATAAGTACTTTTTAATTATTATTAAACCTATTAATAATAATTAATATATAAGTAAATCTTCTTATTACTTTCTTTTTATTTATTATAATAAATATAGCTTATTAATTTAAGTACCTAGCTTTAGGTTTTAAGTTAATATCTATAATTTCTATACCTTTGAAAAGTAATTACTTTAAATCTTATTAAATAGTAAATATATTACTAATTATATTTATTTAAACTTTTATATTTAAGTAAATTATTATATTAATATTTTATTAACTATATAAAGTTATTATATTATAAAGGTAGTTTATAGCTCTTAGTTTTTCTTTAGTAAGTTTAAAAAAGATTTAGCTAAAGATTAAGCTTAATCTTTAGTTATTAATTATTTTTTATTTATATATAGTTTACTTTTTTAAATACTTTATAATCTTTATTAATCTATTATTTATTTAATATTAGTTATAAGTACCTTATTAAGTAAAAAAAAGTAAAATAATTATATAACCTTAGTTAATTAACTCTAAGTTAACTATTTTTAAACTTTATATTACTTTCTTTTTATTTATATAAGTAATCTTTTATTTAATTATAATATAATAAAATTCTCTCTTATACTTTAAGATGTAGTTACTTATACTATAATTTAAGCTATATTATTAAATATTTTAAGAAATATATTATTAGTAGATCTTATATTTAGTAATTCTAAGGATTATTACCTATAGCTAGCTATATTAACTATACCTTATACCTTTAAATAGTTATAAAGAATTAAACTTTATAAAAAAGCTAAAGTTAATTATTTTATTTATTATCCTCTTTAAACTATAAGTCCTAGGTTAAATCTATCTTTAATTAATGTATAAATAGTATCTAATAAGCTAGAATATAGATAGTCTAGCCTAATTAGCTTATTCCTAGTTAGTTAGGTTAACCTTGGTTAGACTAGCTAACCTAGCTACCTTATATAGCCTTAGGGATAACCTTAAGAAAACTATCTATTATATATTATAAAGAGGTACCCCTAGGTAATATTTTATAATAAATAGTAATAGCTATAAATAAGATCTTCTAAATATTAACTTTATATACTTATAGTTATTATTTATACTATTTTTAAGATACTAACTATTTATATTAAACTTTACTAATAACCTTTAAATATAGCTTAATAAAAAATACTAAAAATAAATTTAAGATATTAATATTTTACTTTTATAAAACTTTAAATTAACTTCTTAGCTAAATATAATATAAACTATATTCTTATATATAAAAAGCTATTTTTTAATACTTTTAATTAGCTACTTAAGCTTTCTTATAGCTTAAGTACTTTTAATAGGAATTATACCTAAGAATATATTATTAAAAAAGGTAAAAATATAAAAATAAGAAGTAAGGATTAAACTCTAGCCTTTAGTAGATTAATATATTATAGCTTATCTCTTATCTTACTATTAATACTATAAATTAATATAACCTACTTAAAATCTTAACCTTATATATTTTATTATAATACTTAAAATAGTATAAAAAGGATATTTTATTATTACTTTACTTTTTAAAGGTAATTTATAGTATTACCCTTATTTTAGTAACTTATAAGGCTTTTAGAATATATTAGCTATTTAATAGTTAAGGTATTAATCTAAATATTAACTAATAGAGATAATATTAAATTATTAAGATTAAAAAAAAGAGAATATAAGCTATATTTACTTTTTTAAAGAAAGTTCTTTAAGATTATATTTATTTTCTTAAAGAAAATATAATAATTAGCTATATAATAAGGTATTACTATAGAATAACTTATTAATAAATTAATAAAATATAATATTACTTAATATTATTATATTACTTTACTATAAAGAAGTTTTATTTACTATTACTAATAACTAAACCCTTTTAACTCTTTATAAGGCTATTTAATCTTATAATAATTATATATTAGTATTACTATTATAACTTATTTAATTAGTAAACTTATTTCTAGGGATAAAGAAAGTAATTAGAAAAATACTTTTATATTAATTAGTAATTAGTAAAATAGTTTTTATCTTTCTAAGAATAAATTATAGAATAATATTAAACTTCTTTATATGTATTAAAAGATTTTATAATAGGAAATTAAATTTTATAAATTAATAGAGAAATATAATACTCTATAAGTACTAGATATTATTACTATTTAAGATTATAATATAATAAGTTAAATATATAGCTTTTTCTTTATTTTTATAAATATTAACCTCTTAATACTATAGATCTTTAATAGTTTCTATACTAAAGTATTTTACTTTACTTTAATAAAATAGTAAAAGACTATTATATAGAGATAGCTTATATTTAAATTAGTTAATAAACTTAGTATTAGATTACTAAGTATTATTTATATTTCTAAGGCTTTAGCTTAGTTTATATTACTAAGGTTAAATAATAAGAGATTAGATAATAAAGAAATTAAGTAGTAAAAGTAAGTAAAAGAGTATAAATAAGTTAAAAGAATAAAATAAGAATATTATAAGAATATAGTACTAATTAACTATACTAGCTAAATAGATAATAATTCTATAAAAAAGATTAAAAAAGATTCTCTTAGTATTTTTAACCTTAACTATCTAGATAATACTAAAAACTATATTCTAATTATTATAAACTTTAGTAAAGTAATATATATTAATATCTATATATTCTATAAATATATATATTTATTTAAATAATATAATAATTACTTTTTAATAAACTACTATCTAGGAATACTTACTAGTAATATTAGTATATAGTTAATATTAAAGCTTAATTATATTACTTATAATTATATTTTAAATACTTCTATTTTTAAATTTTATAAAGCTATTACTAAATAGTTTAAATATATAGAGGTTAAATTAGTAAAAGAACTTTACTAAGCTTAGTATACTTCTTAATAAGTTAAGAATAAAGTAATATTTACCTAATAGGCTTAGTATAAAACTAGAATTACTAAGTAACTTAAATAGAAAGAGTTATTTATTATTTATACTTTATTTAACTTTATTAATTCTAAGATATTTTATTTCTTTATATACCTTAATAAAGGAATTAAGTTAATTAACTTTATTAAGTAATATAAGAATTATTAAGTTATTATTAAAGTAGTAGCTAAGAATAGTTTATTTATAATCTTATTATATTATTAATATTATAATAATTAGTCTTTATTTTATAATAACTAGACTTAAGATTATAATAGTTTCTAAGGATATTAGCCTTAAAATAGTTTATAATACTAATTATATAATTATAATTATTAAGATAATTAGTACTATAGCTCTTACTATAATAAATATAAACCTTAAGATAAGGATTATTACTTTTTATTTTATTAGGATAATAATTACTAGCTCTAAATCCTTTAAAAAGGTAATTATATATAAATAAAAGAAAGCTATAATAAGAAGATCTAGTTTAAGAAGAAATACGTTATAATAGAAGAAATAGAGAACTATTTATAAGAGAAAGATAGTTATAAGTTTAAGGAATAGTATTTTAATATATTTTATAATTTATAAAAAATATATTTTATTACTTATATTACTAATAGTAACTTTCCTTTAATTATTACCTTTCTTAACTTTAAGTATTTTATATATTTTTATAAGTACTATAAGTATTTCTTTCTTAGTTATACTCTTTTATAGAAATATAAAAAACTTAAAACCTATATAATCTCCTTAGAATTAAAAATAAAAAAACTTATATTTACTAAGATTAAATATTATATTAATTATTAATAAGACTTTTCTTTATAAAATAAGTTATATAAGTATATATAGTTTAGTTATAATATAAAATAAGCTTTACTTAAAGAAGCTTTTTACTTATTTCTAAAGATATTAATATAGAATATATTATATAAACTATAACCTTAGGAAGTTAATAGTAACTTTATATACCTTTACTTTAATACTTAATCTTCTTATTATAACTAAGATATAGTAATATATATAAATACTAAATATAGAAAATTAGTTATTAGTTATAAATAGCTTAATACTCTTAAGTACTTTATTAAGAAAAAGACTTTAATATATATCCAAGAAGTTAATAATATAATTAGTAAGCTTTATAATAAGTAAATAATATTTACTTTTTATATTAAAGGAGTTTATAAGAATAAGATTAATATAAAAATAGTAAAGTTTTTATATTTTATATAGGTTTAGAATATATTATTAATATTAAGATTTATTACTTTATTATGTAATAGGTAAATAGTTTTTTATAATATAAATATCTTAAATATAGAATAATAACTTAATTATTATAGTTTTTTAAACTTTTAAATTCCCTTTAATATAGTATAAGTTAAATAATAGGTTATATAATAAGTTATTATTACTTAAGTAATTATTATTCTTACTAGCTAAATATAAGTTATATCTATAATATAAAAAGAACTTTTTAAAGATTATACCTTTTCTTTTTATAGTATAATTATAAAAGCTATTAAAAGATTAGTTAACTATAAGATATTAGTAAGAATTATAATTATTAATTATTCTAAGAAGAATATATATATATAAACTAAATAGAAACTTAATAATATTATAAAATATAAATTAAAGTAAGCTTACTTTTCTATTATATAATACTTAGCTATAGTTATACTTATTATAATAAGTTTTATAACTTTATTTTTATTAGTAAGTAATTTAGTATTATAAATTATATAATATTTAACTTATAATAGGATTATTAATAGTTAAATAGTTATTAAATTATATAAGTTTAATTTAATTTTTAAAGTTACTATTATTACTTTTAAAGATATTAATATACTATTAATAAAATTACTTTTTAAAATTACTATAAAAGTAATAAGTATAGTAAAAGTAATTTTATTAAATATTAAAAGTATTATATACTTTTAGTAAAAGTAAAAGAAAAGTAAAAGATTTATAGTAAAAATACTTTTTATAATAGAATTTATTATAATAAGGGTAATATATAATAATATTATTTACTTTATTACTTTTACTTATATAAACCTTCCTTAGGTATTATTATAAATATATATATATAAAGAACTTAAAGTTTCTAAGATTATATTAAAAAATAATATATATATTTATATTACTATTATATTTTTCTTTAAAGTTATAATTTCTCTTATTAATAAATTCTTATTAGTTTAAATTAATAATAAACTTATAAAGATTAATAAGAAAAAATAAATAATAATATTATTAGTAAATAATTAGTATAAATATAAAGTATTTTAGAAATCTTATATATATAAATTTAAAAACTAATAATTTATTAATAAGGTATTTAATATATTATATAAATAGAGATATATAGAATAGATTAAATAACTAATACTTTTCTTTACTTTAATATTTATAATTTAAAGAATAATTAATAATTTAAAGATAACCCCTCTAGGGTAGGTTAAAGTGTAGGCTTATCTTAATTAAAGTTACCTATATTAACTAAACTCTAACTATTACTAACTAAGCTTTAACTTATATATATAAAAGGCTACTATATAAAGTATTGTAGCCTAGCCCCCTTTCTTCTTTCTATACCTATATTTATACTTTCTATACTACTATATAAGTAGTAAGTTAATTAACCTCTAATCTTTACCCTTAGTTCTATATTACTAACCTAATTTATAGTAATATTAAATAAATACTATAATATTACCTTAATAAGTACTTAATACTATACTTTTAATAATAAGAACCTTAATAAGCTAAGTATTAAGATAGCCCTTAAGCTATATTAATTTAAGTACTTATAGTACTAGGTAATAAAAAATCTAGGTAAGAATTTTAATAAGAAGATAGCCTTAATAGCCTTTAGCTATATACTTCTCTTTCTTATTTACCTTACTATAGAAATATAGAGTCTCTTAACTAAAATAGTAATACTAAATAAACTAACTATAAAGCTATAGTTAAATAATAATCTAGATTATAATAAATAGTAGTTTCTTAATAAGGCTAATAATAAGTACTATAATTACTAGTTTCTTAATTTAGCTTAATAGGTAAACTATATAATTAACTACTTTAGTATTAAGAAAGCCTTATAGTATAATATAATATAGCTATAATAACCTTATTATAGTCTAGGATTATAAGTTAATAATAATATTTTAGTATATAGTATTCTTAGGGGATTAAAAAATTAAGTATATAAGGTTTTAAAAAGGGATTATATTTATATATTATTTATATATTAGTAAAAGTTAAAGTTAAGGTTATCTAAAGTTAAAAATAATAACTAGCTTTTTAGTAATTTAATTAATCTAGGTTATATAATAAGTTATATACCCTCCTTAACCTTTATTACTACCTTAGCTAATATATATAACCAAGTGTTATTAATAGTAAAAGAATAATTAATAAAAAGCCTAAGAATTAAGTTATAGTTAATTTAAGAGCTTTAAACTAAGTTACTATACCTAATTATTATCTTTTACTAAGATAAGAAGATATTATTAGTACTTTATATAGTATAATATATATATTTATAGTAAATATATTTATATTTTCTTACTAATTTAAAGTTATTATTAAATATTATAATAAATTTATTATAACTAGTTACTATAAACTTAAAAGATTAATAGTAATATTTATAGGTTTTTATAACTTCTTTATATATACTTTATATTATATAGATTAATTATTATATTTCTTTTACTACTTTTACTAAGTATTTATTAATAATATTATTATATTTTTTAAAGTTTATAGAAAAGTATTTATATTATTTATAGATAATCTTTAAGGTTTTTATAAAGAAGAATCTAGCTATAAGTACTAAGAAAAGCTAAATTAAGTACTAAAGTATCTAAGTTTTTAGGTTTTATATTAATACCTTAGGTTTATTTATAATTACTAAGTATATAGTATTATTTACTAAGCTAGAATTTCTCTTATAATTATTTACCTTAAAGTAGTATATTAGTATAATAAGATATATTTAGTATTTAATTTTATACTATATATAGCTTATTAAATTATTATAAAATTAAAAGAAAACCTTATTAGCTATAGGGTATAAATAAGAAAAGCTTAAAGTTAGTAATACTAGGAAAAGAAGATTATATATAAAGAAGATATATTATAAGCTAATAAAAGCTAAAAAATAGTTATTTTATATTATTTAAGTAGAAATTATATTTAATAAGAGCTTTTATTATTTAGACTTTAAGAAGTATTTATTCTTATAACTTAATAAAAGTATTTAAAGAGGATTTAAAGTTATATTATTTTATATTAAAGATAATCATATTTAAAAGAAAAAAATCCTTATCTTAGTAAATATTATATTACTAATCTATTTCCTTAGTAAAATACTTACTTTAATAGAAATAAGATATAAATTAATAGAGCTAAAGATTATTACCTTAATTTAAGTAATTAAATAATTAAAAGCTTATATTAGATTATTAGAAAGATTACTTATAGTATTTATAGATTACTTAGTAATAAAACCTATTATAGAATAAATATTACTTAAAATATTTAGTACTAATTAAGTAAATTAAAAGCTTATTAATATATTAATTTACTTTTTAAAGTTTAATCTTTATATTTACTATATTTCTAAAGTAAAGAACTTTATTTTTAATACTTTTAATTAACTTAAAGCTTTAAAAACTAATTTAAATTTATAAAAATAATACTCTAATTAAATTATATTTAATAATATACTAATATTAGTAAAAATACTAATATCTTAAGAAATTAAGAACTAGTTTTAATAAAAGTATTTTAATAATAAGAAGTATTACCTAATTTTAAGAATATTATTTAATATTAATAAGAATATAAATATATTAATATAATAACTAAATAGTAAAAATATAGTTTCACTTTTTATATATAGTATATTATTCTTTATAAAAAATAGACTTTTATATTATAATAGTATAGATAGATATATAAAACTTTATATTTCTTATAGAATAGTAAATAAAATATTAAAAATAATATATAATAATTAAAATTATTAAAGTATAAATTAAATAATAAAGAAGTTATTTAATCTAAGTATTAATAACTTTATATATTAAGTTAAGAAATATATATATAGTTATAAAATATACTATTTAAGGTAAATAAGCTATTAATAATATATTAATAACTATATATTAATCTAACTTTTAATTTTCTTTATATAAACTATAACTATTAACTTTATTACTAATATACCTTTAGTAATAAGTAAAGAAATATTATAAGCTCTAGATAACTTTAAGAAATTTAATTAATTACTTATAGTTTTCTATTTAGTAAAAAAAAATAAACTCTATTAATCCCTAGGTATTTAACTTATATAGTTATAAACTAAGTAACTATACTTATATAATAATTACTACTTTATAACTAAGGTATACTATAAGTTATTATATTAAATAGAAATTAAAAGTTTACTTTATTATTTTAAAAATAGCTATAGTATAAATTTAGTATATATTTAGTAATAATAATAGTATACTATTTATAAGCTAATAAGCTATTAAAATAAAAGAACTAAATAATAGAGATTATAATTTACTTTTAGTATATTAAGTACCTATATAAAAATTAAATATATATTTTATTAAGCTTATAGTAAAATTTAAATAGTACTTATAATATAGAAATAAAGACTTTAACTTATAAATATATCTATAGATTTAAGTTATATAGTACTCTAGACTTTATTATACTTATTAATATAATTCTTAATCTTCTTTATTTATAAGAGATAATTTATAAAGATACTTAATTAATTATTAACTTTACTACTATATATAGAAAATAAGTATATAATTAGAAGTATAAACTAATTATCTTTAAGAAAGAAAATTATATTTACTTTTACTTATATAATAGCTATTATTTACTAGGAAATCCTCTTTATAAGTAATTATAATAGTACTTTAGGTTATTTAAAATTATCTATATAGTTAAAGATCTTATATATAAACTTAAGTTACTAAGTAATATATATATATACCCAGTAATTTTAATATAATAATTAATATTAGTATATATTAATAACTTCTAAGAAAAGGAATTTAGCTTAATTAAAGAAGGATCTAATAATAAGAATAACTATATTATTAATTATATTCTTAGTTAATAACTATATTATTTTAGGTATAATACTATACCTATAAAAGGATTTCTTATTTAGTAAAAGAAATAGGGCTTTAAATATAACTAATAAATTAAAATAGTAGATATTACTAATAACCTAGTTAAAAAGTTTAGGAAAGAGTATTCTAAGTAGTTTAAAGGGGATAAACCTTATTATAATATATAAAAGCTTAAGGTACTTAAGTATAAGTAAGATTATATAGTAAGGATATTAATTAAATATAGGATAAATAAGAAATAGATAAGGAATATCTTAAAAGTAAAAAGACCTTTATATATATATAATTAAAGCTAAGGTTAACTTATTTTTTCCTTAGTATATAGTATTTAAAATATAAATAGTATTTAATAAGCTAGAATATAGATAGTTTAGCTTAATTAGTTTATCTCTAGTTAATTAGGTTAACCTTAGTTAAACTAGCTAACCTAGCTACCTTATATAGCCTTAGGGATAACCTTAAGAAAATTATCTATTATAAATTATAAAAAGGTACCCCTAGGTAATATTTTGTAATTTTAATATTATAATTAATAGTAACCTTTTCTAGTAAAGTTAAATCTTAATAAGTCAGGTTTATATATTATATTAGCTATTAAACTCTAATAATAGTAAATATATATATAAATAGCTACTAAGTTATATATAAAGTAATTTCTTTCTTCTTTTATCTTTAACCTCTAATTAATCTAATAAAATAAGCTACTCTTTAGTTAGTTAGCTAGTTAATTAAAACTTTATTATCTTATATACTAAGAGTTAGTTAATTAACTATAGTTTCTACCCTTTACTATATATTACTAACTATTATAGCTTACTTATAATACTAACTATTATTATATAAAGAACTCTAATTAATTACTTTTACTTTAAAGTAAAGATTACCTTACTATATAGAAAGATTAAGAATACTCTTTAAAATTATAATAATATTAATAAGCTTAAGTAATTATAAGCTAAAGTAAAAGATCTAAAAAAAACCCTCTAAGCTAAGATTTTAAGCCTATACTTTAATAACCTTATATTATATAGGATAATTAAAGCTTAGCTAAGCTAATAGCTTTTAATTATAAGCTTTTTTTACTTTATAGTAAAAGATTATTATTATTAAATTATATATAGCTTATAAGAAATAATATAAATTTAAAGCTAAAGGTACTAAAAAATCTTAAAAAGAAGCTAGTAAGAAATATAATATTAATTACTTTAAAGGAAATCTCTTCTCTTAAGAATATTTATATAAAATATTACTATAAGTACTAGCTTAATAGCTTAGAAGATTAAATTATTAATATAATTAAGGTTTTTAATAGTAAGATTATTACTAGATTAACTATAGAATAATTAACTATAACCTTTATATATAGTTTCTAGGTAGTAAGAGAAAATTTAAAAAAGTTAATATTATAAAAAAAATATATATTTAAAAGTTAAAGTTAAGGTAAGCTAAAGTTAAAGGCTTTAGCTAGTATATTAATTAAATAAGATTTTATAACCTTTTAATTATATTTATAATAATATAACCTAATAATATTATTAATAATATTATTAAGGCTAAAGTTAATTATATTTTAATTTATAATATAGATTTTTAAAGTTTTATTACTTTATTTATACTTACTAATAATTATAAGAGATTTATATTCTAAAAAGATATAAAACTATATAATTAAATAATACTTATATTACCTTTACTTTATTATCTATAGGCTTAAAGCTTAATTCTTTTATATTTAGCTTTCCCTAGCTTTTAATATATTACTATAGTTACTTAGCTAAAACCTAGTTATTAGTAAAGATATTATTAAACTTTATTAGGTTATAAAGAAGCTTATTTTAGTAAGTATAAGCTATAGAGCTAGTATTATTTAAGTTAAAGGTTAAATAAAGGAAAATAGTTAATAATAATATTATATCTATATTTTAAGTTAACTTAAGATATTAAATATTAAGAGTAAAATATACTTATTTATAAGTTAATTATTATTATTATTATAATAGTTTTCTTTTTTTTATATATTAAAGGAAGATTATAAAGACTATATAACCTTTAGTTATAAACCTTTTATTTTAATATAAAGTTTTTAGCTATATTAATAGGCTAATCTTATAGCTTAATTAAAACTTAAATACTTTTTATCTTACTATTTCTTTATTAGTTTTTTTACTTATAATTACCTCTTACTTTTATAATAATATAATTAGTAAAATATAGTCTTTATTAATATAGCTCTTTTTATTATAATTATTATACTTAATAATTATAAAGCTTAATTAAGTAATAAATAAGTTAACTATAGTTTATACTTAAGATTTAAATTAAAGTAGATTTATTTTTAAATTAAATTATAATTTATTTCTTAAGTTACTTAAGTAATTAAAAAATTACTTTTACTTTAAGTTTATAAATTTTTTATTTTTCTATTAATAGTACTTTTTCTTTTATATTTTTTTTTATTTTCTTTAAACTATAAATCCTAGGTTAAATCTATCTTTAATATTATAATTAATAGTAAGCTTTTCTAGTAAAGTTAAATCTTAATAAGTTAGATATATATATTATATTAGCTACTAAACTTTAATAATAGTAAATATATATATATTATAATAATTACTATATTATATATAAGGTAATATCTTCTTTCTTTTATCTTTAACCTTTAAGTAACTTAATATAACTAAGCTAAGTTAATTAATTAACTTTAATTCCCTTTACTCTATATTACTAACTATTATAGCTTACTTATAATACTAGTTATATAAAGAGATCTAATAAATACCTTTTATTATATTAATCTTAAGATTAACCTTTTATATAAGAAGATTAAACTAGCTCTTTAAAATTATAATAATATTATTAAGCTTAAGTAACTATAAGTAAAAGCTAATAATCTTAAGAAAACCCTTTTAAACTAGAATTTTAAGAGATTATTATAGTAACCTTATTTAATTATATAAAATAACCTTAGTCTAATTAAGTTAATAGCCTTTAGCTATAAGCTTCTATTAATTAATAATAAAAAATAGTATTATATATAAAATAATATAAAAAAGAAAATTAAAAAAGAGCTAGTAATTTTATAAAGTTTAAAAAAAATATTTACAAAAGCCTAGTTATATATATAGCTTAGTAATTACTTTCTTAAGATAATTAAGAAATATCATTATAAGCTATAGCTTAATAATCTTAAAGATTAGGTTAATAATTTAATTAGGGTCTTTAATAGTAAGGTTCTTATAAAAATAACTATAAAATAATTAACTATAACCTTTATATATAGTATTTAGGTAGAGGGCTAGGAAAACTTAGAAAAGTTAATATTACTAAGAAGAATTAGTAAGAGTTTTACAAAAGGTAAGTATAGTATTAAAATCTACGTAAAATAGTATTCTTCATTACTAGTAGTAGAATATACTAGAAGAAATACGTATTCTATATATCAAAAGTCAGAGTTAAGGCAGGCTAAAGTTAAAGGCTTTAGCTAGCGCGTTAATTAAATAAGATCACGTAACCTCTTAATTACACCTATAGTAACACAATCTAATAGTATTATTAATAATATTATCAAGGTTTTTCTTTTATATAGTTATTTAAAATTAATTAATTAGTAAAATAGTTTCTTTTTTAGTTTTTAGTATTTCTTAAATTTACAAGTTAAAATACTCTTAAAGAAATACTATTAACTTTATAAAGAAATATAAAAAGCTTTCCTTTTTTAACTTAAGTTTAAATTACTTTTTTAAAAAGTTTAAATAATTATAAAAGTTCTATAAAAACTATTTTCATTATTATTAAGCTTATTATAAAGTTATTATAAGGTTAATATTTTAATATCTTTCTAAGTTTTTAATTAAGTTTAAAACTTATTATTTAAATATAAATTAACTAAAGTATTTTCTTTTATATTACTTTAAAGCTAATTAATCTAAATATTAAGTTTATTTTATATATAAAAATTAGTTTATATTTTCCTTAGTTATAACTAGATACTTATATTTCATATAATATTCTCTATATATAGCTTTAAAAGCTTATTTTAAATTTAATATTTAGTTATTAATTATTTAGTAAGTAATTAACATCTTTAGAGTTATAATATTTTTAATTATAATTTCCTTTTTATCTTTTAAATAAATAGTAAAGATATTACTTTTAAATTTAAGCTTATTTTATTATCTTAGTAGGTTTTTTTAACTTAAGGCTTTTTAAATACTATTTTATTTAATTTTATAATTTCTTATTTTATTTCAAGCTTTTTATAAAGTTTTATTAATTTCTAATATTATTTATAATTTACTTTTTAAATTAAATTATTGAATTTAAAGATTAAAATCTTAAATAATAATATAATTACTATATTAATTCTTATAAAAGTAATTATTAATGTAATATCCTTTAAATATAGTATATACTTTATTAAGTTCTTTAATTAAAACTTTAATATAAGTAATTCTTTACTAAAGCTTATTTTTAGGTATTTTTATTTAATTTTACTTAAAATATAACTTATATTTAAGTTTATTATAACTAATCTATTTAAGTTTTAGGTAATATATATTTAGGATTTACTTATAATTAAATTTAAAAATTAATCTATTTTAAGATAATTTATATAATATTAAATAGAAACTATTATTTTTAAGTCACTTTAAAAAAAGCTTTAAAATTATTAAGCTAATATAACTAGATTTTTAGAAAACTAAGTAGGTTTAATAATAATATTATACTAAAGCTTAAAGAGTTTTAAAAGTAAGATTATAAGAGAAAATACTTCTTATTTTTTACAAAGATTTAGTAAGCTAGGGTTTAACTAAATTATAGAGTTAAGTTAATAAGGCTAACAGTTTCTTACAAAGTAATTATAATATAATAATATTAACTAAATTAAATCTTTAATAAAATTTCTATAAAACTTATTTTTATTATTATCAAGCTTATTTTAAGGCTATTATAAGGTTAATATTTTAATAGTTTTTTAAATTCTTTACTAAGTTTAAAATTTATTATTTAAATATAAATTAATTAAAGTATTTTCTTTTATATTATTTTAAAGTTAACTTATTTAAGTATTAAGTTTATTTTATATATAAAGATTAATTTGTATTTTCCTTAGCTATAACTAAATAATTATATTTAATATAATATTTTATAAGTATAGCTTTAAAAGCTTATTTTAAATTTAATATTTAATTATTAATTATTTAATTATTAATAATATTATTAGATTATATTACTATAGATATAATTAAAAGGTTATATAATCTTATTTAATTAATATATTAGCTAAAGTTAACTTTAAACTTTAACTTATCTTAACTTTAACTTTTAAATATATATTTTTTTTATAATATTAACTTTTTTAAATTTTCCTAGCCTTTTACTTAAATACTATATATAAAGGTTATAATTATTCTATAGTTAATCTAATAATAATCTTACTATTAAAGACTTAAATTATATTAATAACTTAATCTTTTAAGCTATTAAGCTAGTACCTATAGTAATATTCTATATAGATATCCTTAAGAAAAAAGGTTTCTTTTAAAGTAATTAATATTATATCTATTACTAGCCCTTAATAATACTATTAATAATATTATTAGGTTATATTACTACAGATATAATTAAGAGGTTATATAATCTTATTTATACTATTAAAATACTATATTACTTAATGCTAGCTATAGCTATAGTTAAGGTAAAGAAGGTTATATATTATTAACTATATAGCTAGATTAATTAAAACTATAGCTAAAGTAAGCTTAACCTTTACTTTTTACTAATATAGTATAGAATATAAATATATCTCTCTTTTAGAAATCTTAACTATTTAAATTTTTCCCTAATAATACTAGTTCCCTAGAATACTATTTACTAATTCTATTATAGCCTTTTTATATCCCTAGTTAAAATATTATTAATTATATTATTAGTTACTTATAGATATAATTTTAAGTAGAGGAAATTAGTAATATAACCTTATTAATTAATATAAGTTAATAACTAAAAAGACCTTATATAAATTTATATATAATTTCCTTTTTTATTTTATATAGCTTTTTTAATAAAGCTTATTTATACTTAGAATACTATACCTAAATAATAGTAGATAAAAGTTATAATATCTTTATTATTCTAAGTAGTAGTTTTTAACTTAAATTATAGTTACTTTAAGTTACTATTATTATATTTTATATCTTATTTTATTAAGTAAGCTTACCTTTAGTATTATATAACTAAGATTTCCCTATATAAGCTTAATTTAAAGAATATTATACTCTTATTTTTAATTTTATATAACTAAGATTTATAAAAGAACTAAGCCTAAGAAGTAAATAACCTTATATTTAAAAATAACTACTATAATAAGAATCTTATTTATCTAGTAAGTACTCTTTACTTAGATATATTATAATTTTAATTAATACTTAAATTAATTTTTAAGTACTATATATAGTACTTAGTTAGTTAGTTTACTTAGTATCTTTATTAATCTTTAGCTTATTAAAGAAATAATTACTATATATAACTAATAGCCTTAGTTAATTAGTTATTAATATATTATTTACAATTAAGTTAGCTTTATATATTTAATATTAGGTATAGAATATACTTACTTATAAAAGTATTTTAATTAATAATAGCTAATATCTCTTTTTAGTTAAATAAAAGATAAAAAGTCTATAATACTAGTTATTCTTAGCTTTTTATTTCTATTAATTAAGCTTTTACTTATTATATAACTTTATTATAAACTTTTACTATTAATTAAAAATTATTATACTATAGGGTAATAAGATTTATTATCTACTCTATATAATAAGAGGATAATATATATATAACTAGCCTATTTAAATAGTTAACTATTATCTCTATTTAATTTTCTAAAATAATAAACTATATATAATAAGTAATCTAGCTATAAAAGTTAGTTTTCTTAAGAAATTCTCTTTTATTATTATTAAACTTCTTTTTTATAACTAGCTTTTTTATTAGCTTATTTAATATAATTAATTTAATAATTAAAAATAAAGTATAGTTTATGATTATATTTTATTAGATTAATTAAAAAAGCTTATAGCTAAAGATAATTAAGTTAATCTTATATATAATAAAGTTAAGAAAGAAATTAAAAATTAAGTTTATAATAATCTATAATATATATAAAGTAATTACTTTAATTTTTATAGTTCTTAAGTATATATTATTATTATAATAATAGTTCTTTGTTAAGAAAATACTATAGTACTTAGTTATAATTTCTATAATTATAAAATAAGTTAGTAATATAGATTAATAAGATCTTAGGGTTTAATAACTTACTATATATAAGTAAAAGCTAAGATAAAGAAAGAAGAAAGAAAGGTTAGGTTACTATACTTTATATAATAGCTTTTTATTTATATAAATAACTATATTAGTAATAGTTAAAGCTTAGTAACTATTAGTAATACTAATTAGATTAAGCTTATAATTTAACTTACCTAAGAAGTTATCTTTAATATTAACTAAGCTAGATTCTTAATAATCTTATTTAATTAATATACTAGCTAAAGTTAACCTTTAACTTTAGCTTACCTTAATTTTAACTTTTAATTTATAAAATATATATTTCTTTTATAATATTAACTTTTTTAAATTTTTCTAGCTCTTTACTTAAATACTATATATAAAGATTATAATTATTTTATAGTTATTTTTATAAAAATCTTACTATTAAAGGCCCTTAATAATATTATTAATAATATTATTAGGTTATATTACTATAGGTATAATTAAGAAGTTATATAATCTTATTTAATTAATGTACTAGCTAAAGCCTTTAACTTTAGCTTACCTTAACTTTAACTTTTAAATATATATTTCTTTTATAATATTAACTTTTTTAAATTTTCCTTCCTTACCTAAATACTATATATAAAGGTTATAATTATTATATACTTATAATCTTAGGTTATAACTAGTATAATTAATCTATAATTAATCTAATAATAATCCTACTATTAAAAACCCTAATTATATTAATAATCTAATCTTCTAAGCTATTAAGCTAATATTTATAATAGTATTTTATATAAATATTCTTAAGAAAAATAATTTTTTTTAAAGTAATTAATATTATATTTATTATTAGCTTCTCTTTAAAACTTTTTAGTATCTCTAGCTTTAAATTTATACTATTTCTTATAAGCTATATATAATTTAATAATAATAACCTCTTACTATAAAGTAAAAGAAGTTTATAGCTAAAAGCTATTAGCTTAGCTAAGCTTTAATAATTTTATATAATATAAAGTTATTAAAATATAAATTTAAAATTTTAATTTAAAAAGATCTTTTTTAAATCTTTTACTTTAACTTATAGTTACTTAAGCTTATTAATATTATTATAATTCTAAAGAGTATACTTAATATTTTTATATAATAAGATAATCTTTACTTTAAAGTAAAGGCTATTAGTTAAGGTTTTTTATATAACTAGTATTATAGGTAAGCTATAGTAATTAGTAATATATAATAAAGGGTAAGAACTAGAGTTAATTAACTAACTCTTATTATATTAAGTTAATTAAAGATAAAAGATAAAAGAAGAAAGAAGTTACTTTATATATAGCTTAGTAGCTATTTATATATATATTTACTATTATTAAAGTTTAATAGCTAATATAATATATATACTTAACTTATTAAGATTTAACTTTACTAAAAGAGGTTATTATTAATTATAATATTAAAGATAGATTTAATCTAGGACTTATAGTTTCAGGAGGATAAAAAAATATATAAATAGCTACTAAGCTATATATACAGTAACTTCTTCTTTCTATTATCTTTAATTTTTAATTAATTTAATATAATAAGCTACTCTTTATCTAATTAGCTAGTTAGTTAAGACTTTATTATTTAATATACTAAGCTACTTAGTTAATTAATTAACCCTAGTTTCTACCTTTTACTATATATTACTAACTATTATAGCTTACTTATAATACTAATTATATAAAGGATCTTAATTAATAACTTTTAGTTTTAAAATAAAGGTTACCTTATTATATAAAAAGATTAAAAATACTCTTTAAAATTATAATAATATTAATAAGCTTAAGTAATTATAAATTAAAGTAAAAGATTTAAAAAAAACCCTTCTAAGCTAAGATTTTAAGCTTATACTTTAATAACTTTATATTATATAAAATAATTAAAGCCTAACTAAGTTAATAGCCTTTAGCTATAAGTTTTTTTTCCTTTATAGTAAGAGATTATTATTATTAAATTATATATAGCTTATAAAGAATAATCTAAATTTAAAACTAAAAATACTAAGAAACTTTAAAAAAAAGCTAGTAATAAATATAATACTAATTACTTTAAAGGAAATCTCTTTCCTTAAGAATATCTATATAAAATATTACTATAGGTATAGCTTAATAACTTAGAAAACTAAGTTATTAATATAATTAAGGTCTTTAATAGTAAAATTATTACTAGATTAACTATAAAATAATTATACTAGTTATAACCTAAGATTATAAGTATATAATCTAACCTTTATATATAGTATTTAAATAAGGGGAAATAGAAAATTTAAAAAAGTTAATATTATAAAAAAAATATATATTCTATATATTAAAAGTTAAAGTAAAGGTAAACTAAAGTTAAAAGCTTTAGCTAGTATATTAATTACATAAGATTATATAACCTCTTAATTATACCTATAGTAATATAACCTAATAATATTATTAAGGTTTTTATTTTTAAAGTTATTACTTTTATTACTTTAGTAAAAGTATAAGTAAATAATAAAAATATTACTTTTAAATTTAAGCTTACTTTAGTATTTTAATAGGTTTTTTTTAATTTAAAACTCTTTAAATACTATTATATTTAATTTTATAATTTAAGAATAACCTCTTTAAAGTAAATTAAAGTATAGGCTTATCTTAATTAAATTTACCTATATTAACTAAACTTTAACTATTACTAATAAAGTAACTTATATATATAAAAGACTACTATATAAAGTATTATAACTTAGCTTTCTTTCTTTTTCTTATACTTATATCTATATCTTTTATATTACTATATAAGTAGTAAATTAATTAACCCTTACTTATTACTATAAATTATTAACTTATTTTATAGTAATATTAACTAAATACTATAGTATTACTTTAATTACTAATTAATACTATAAGCTTAATAATAAAGAACTTAATAAGCTAAAGATTATAAAGGCCTTTATATTAATTTTACTAGGGTTTATTTTTATATAAATAACTATAAAGCTAATAATAAACTTTAATAAAAAGTATACTAAGGAAAAAAAAGTAACTTTAATAACTTTTACCTATAGACTTTTTCTTTTTATTTATCTTAATACTAAGATACTTTAGCTTCTTAATAAGCTAATATTCTTAAATAGATTAAAAATAAAGCTTAAAATAAAAATAACTTTAATTAGTAATAAAAATTAGTTTTTAAAAAAAGCTAAAAAAAACTATTACTTATATTAGTTTATTTTCCTAACTAAGTAAATAAACTATATAGTTTTAGAAACTACTAAGAGAGCTCTAGTAATTAATATATAGCTATAATAGCCTTATTATAGCCTAGGATTATAAGTTAATAATTATTAACTTAATAGTATATAGTATTCTTAGGAAAATTAAAAAATTAAATATATAAGATTTTAAAAAGGGATTATATTTATATATTATTTATACTATATTATTAGTAAAAGTTAAAGTTAAAGTTACTTAAAGTTAAAAATAATAACTAGCTTTTTAGTAATTTAATTAATCTAAGTTATATAATATATCAGGGTTATAACTAATTAGTCTAACTAGTTAGTCTAACTATTGTTAGACTAGTTAATTAACTAATTAGTTAGTAATTAACTAGTTACTAGTCTAGTCTTAACCTCTTATAATTAGTAACTAATAACTATTAGTTAGTAACTAGCTAGTTATTAGTTTAACTTAAGTTACCTATTTCTACTAACTAAGATTAGTTAGTAAGATTACTAGTTAGACTATAGTCAGATTAGTTAAAAGTAGGGAAATTTAAGAAAACCTACTATTTTTAATACTATATAAAGGAAAAAAAAAAGATTTACTAGCTTATTTTATTATAAGTATTTCTATTTATAGTAATTTTTTAATATTTCTTTTCCTATATTAATTTATTTAAATTACTATTTATAATATCCTTTTTACAAAGAGCTCTAATTTACACTTTATTATAATAACAATTAACTTTCCCTTATATAGTAAGCTATATAGCTATAAAAAATCTAAAAATACTATTACTATATAGCTTCTTATAAATCGTATATTATATAGTTTTTTTAGATTTTCCCTAATTAGGAAAGTACTATTATTTTACTTTTAAGATATCTTTTTTAAAAAGAGCTCTAATTTACACTTTACTATAATAAAAGCTAACTTTTTCTTGTATAGTAAGCTATATAGCTATAAAAAATATAAAAAAGTTATATTTATATAGCCTTTTATAAACTTTATATTATATAGTCTTCTCTAGATTTTTCCTAGATAAGAAAGTAGTTTTAATTTAGTTTTTTAATATCTTCTTTTTAAAAAGCTCTAATTAGGCCTTTATTATAGTAATATTTTATATATAGTAATAACTTTACTAATAAAATAGCTATTAAAATAAAAAAATTATATAAGATACTACATTTTATAAATATTAATAATAAGAGACCTACTTATTTTTTTAGGCTTATATAGTTTTTTTTTTTCAATTTTAAGGTATTAGTTACTACCCTGCCTTAGGGTTATATTATATATACTATACTGTTTTCCTATATCTTAGTAGTTATAGTAATTTATAAGTATAGGGTAATTTCTATCTAATTTTCTAAGGTATATAATATAGCTTTTTTCCTACTTTTTAAATTACTTTAGTACTAAGAGAGATTTAACTATTTTAACTATAACTACTACTATTTAACTTACTTTTTTTACTTTTTATAAGTAATAATAGCCTCTTTAAGCTTTTAAGGATCTAATTCTTAATTTTCTTAATCTAAGTTAGGATATTAAGTACCTTTTACTAATAGCCTATAAAATTAACCTACTTTTTAACTTCCTAAAATAGAGGCTACTATCTTTAAAAAAGGGCTTTTTACTAGGGAATTACTTCCTATTAACCTTTTTAAAGAAAGAAAAATATAGGCTACCTATACTATATTAGTAATTATTTTTTATCTTTTTTTATTATTCTTTAAATAAAAATATACTAATTAGTTATTTCTATATAGCTATAGCTAGAAAATAACCCCTATTATTAAGGGATTTTAAACCTCTAATTATAACTAGTATATAAAATTATACCAAGATAAGCTAAAAGTATAAGTAACTCTTGCTAAAAGGGGAAAAAGAGGTAAGTTTTATCTATTTAATTAGTTATTTTTTTTATTTAATACTAATAAATCTTTAATTAGTTAATACCTTTTCTAAGGGTTTTTTTATAAAAAGATCTAAGAATAACCCTTCTTTTATAAAAGAAGATACTATTAAATAGATTCTTTATTTTCTTATTAAAAATAACCTTTCTTTTTTAGGTTATAGGTAGTAATTTATTTTAAAAGCTACTTAATTACTATAATCTATAAGTTTTTTATTATTTTTTATTATTTTTTATTATTTTTTATTATTTTTTATTATTTTTTATTATTTTTTATTATTTTTTTATTATTTTAAATAATTAATAGCTAATTAAATAAATAGAGAAACCTCTATTATTAATAGAAATAATATTATTTCCTATTTAGGGTAGGAATTTAGTTCTACTTTATCTACTTTTAATAAGGAATTAAAAGGTTATATTAAGAGCTTTAGGACTTTTTCCCTTACTTTTAATATTTAGACTTCTATTTCTAATAAAGCTTATTTA